>JABWPP010000050.1:220361625-220421625 GCA_016920855.1 Puya raimondii
TTCTGAGTCAACTATGTGTTTTCGACTCGAAAATGGTGCGAAAATAAAATTCGAAGGTTCAATTCTACTAAAAGTGCAGAATTTGCACTAAGTACTAAAACTAAATAGCAGTACCAGTACTAAGTAGCGTAGAGAGGAAACCCACCTTGGGTTTTTGCGAGATTCTTCTTGAGTACCAGTACTAATTCGCCGAGTACTAGTACTGTTTTGGGTTAGTACTGATATACAATACAAAGTTAAGGAAATCAATGTTTAGGTTCTGCAGAACTAGAGTGAGTGTATTAGAACTATTGGCCATATATCAGTATTGGAACCCGAGTACCAGTACTCAATGCTGCGAACAACAGTTTTTGAGTGGTTGCATATACAATCAAATGGGAGGTTTAGGTGTAATTGTTACACCTTTCTATATAATCCTAAACCTCAGCCAAAATGCCCTAAATCTCATTTTTTTCCTCACCCTCACTCTCCCTCTCCTCTTTCTCTCTCTAGAAGCAGGAAAGAAACCCTAGAACTCTTTGTAGCAACTTGGGATTGGTGGAGAGCTTCAAAAGGAAGTTCTATAAGGAAGCAAGGGCCCTTCTCATCCAGTTTTTTGGTGCTAGAGGAGGAGAGTTAAGTGGTGTTTTAAGATTTTCGTTCTAAAGTTTTTCAAATTGAAGGTTTTTTGGGGTTTTGATCTGTTAGTATTGTTTTCTAGGGTTTCTTGGTGTTCCAAGAGATCAAGTCTATCTTTTGAAGGAATGGACTAGCAAAGGTAGGGAATATCATCAAACAGGGGTGATCTCTCTCTTTGTCTTTTGATTCTTGATTTATTTAGCATGCTAGAATATTAAATATTGATCTATTGTGATTTTAATTGCATGCTAGGAGGAACTAGGGTTTTAACCCTTTTGAATGAAAATGGAAGAATTGGACAAGTGCATGTAAAGGAAATGTGAACCTAGAAAAATATGTTAAACTAGTGTGACATCTAAACTTAGGTCAAAACCTAAGATAAGACATAGTAATATATGAACTCTAAGTTAAATAAGAACTAGAGAACAAGTTGTGTCAATTGGACAACAAGTACTTAACCCTAGAGTCAAGGACTTGGGGTGTAATTGTAAAATATATTGAGCGACCTTCTGGCAGTGTCAAGTGGAAAGTACTTAGGAGAGTCCGGGAAATACCAACCCTATTTACCTATCGATTGGATGAGGTGTTCGTGCAATCGACTCTCCAGAAGGTGTATTATGAAATGAAACTAAACTACCTAGTGGGTAGAAGGAAAAGTGTAAATGGAAGACATGTACCGGTTAGAGGCAAAGTGTACCTTGGATCAAGCGATAACTAGCGGCACAGCGGCATATTGTGAACAATAAGGCATTGTAGCTTTATTTCAAATTATGCATTTCTTCGGTAGAAGAAAATGTTATTTATTGCAACTAACTAAGAATGCCTTCTTTGGAACGAGTGAGTGTAGAACACCAATTCTTGATGGTTGCACCCATTGAGAACTATCTGTAGTTCTCACTCCCTGTGTCACGCTTCGGGATTGCAGCACAGAAGCATACGGGAACGTAAATAAACTCGTCTGATGCACAAGGAACACCTCGTACACCCGTAGCGTAAACCTGTCAACATTCGTAGAATCCACGACTGAGAAGATATCAGAGTATAAGAAATAAACAATAGGTATAGCAGCATGTACATCCATGGTAACACTAAATCTACATGTACTATACGTATACATCATCTCTAGTCCACATATACATATACATCAAAACACATATTATACAGGTCCTGACAATACATAAAAAAACATGCTGCTATACATAGAGCTATCCATTGGGTCCTCCTCTAGTAGTCGTCGTCCGGGTAGAAGATGCTATCTACCTCGTCGTTCCCTCAATCTGAAACTGGTGCTGATTGCTCTGAAAAAAACAACAATAAAGGGTGTGAGAACTATAAACAATAGTTTCTAATGGATACAGTCGATGACAATGAAGACCTACACCACTAGGTCTATCTGAGACAAGAATAGTAAAGAATAAGCAAGTAACAGAGCATAATATGAAGTAAACCGATATATACTATACTATCATGCCTCTATAATAGTGATGGAAGTAAATGAGTAATAAACATATCTCTATCATGATTATATCTCTATAAGAAGTAAATGAATAGTAAACATATGTCCATCATGATCATATCTCTATAAGAATCTATATAGTAACATGAGTCATCGTGCATCACTAAATATCAGATAAGCAAGTCATAAGACCCAATCGCACTGCCGGCACATAGGTCTAACCAACCCTGCGCCGCCGCATGGTTGGTAACCAACCTTGACCTGGTGGCATAGCCCGCATGCGTACACCTAGCACATCTAGTCAGTCACCACAGCTCAAGAGGGGCACTCGTGGGGCACGACCCCACCGAGTATCATAATCTCACACCGCTCGCAACGAAGCTCAATCCGGCCCAACGCAGGCTATGATCATATACAATGATAAAACAGATCAAAATAGTACTATCTCAAGTTTCAGTCATAATATAATCAGCTAACCAAATATCATGTCAATATACATGTCTCGGTATCTAATCAATAAGATTTTAGCTTTTTTTCAATTTTACAAGTATAGTAATTCTTAACGGCATGGCATACAACAAATATAAGGAGTTTTATTATACAAGTATCATCAATATCGATAGTCATTATGTATAAGTATATGAACAACTAGATATTGAAGGTTCAACTTAACAATAATGCAAGTAGGTATAGGAATTCATTTAATAGAAAAATAGACATAGAAGTTAGTTCGCCGTATTTGGCGACATGGAACCCACCAGAATCAACGCCTCTAAGGAAATTCAAGAAAATTAAATGCTCAGCACCAGCACTACCTAGAAATCATGGCAAAATCAACTCCCTAAACACAACTCATTGTTTATCATCGATTGCAAAAACCACAACCAGAAGAATCACAATCAAATTCTAATTTATAATTTCCCTACCTCGCGAATCATGCTCACGAACTCGTCTTGGGCTCTTCTTCTTTCTTTTTCCTTCTCTATTTCTCTCTCTCTCTCTCTCTCTCTCTCTCTCTCTCTCTTTTTCTACGTGTGTACAAAGGAGTAGAGCCCTCAGCCAAGATTTATAATGTAACAATTGCGCCAAAGTGTGAAAAACTCTGAAAATTCTATTTTCAGCCAAAATCCCATGTTTCGGGTGCCCGTTTTCTTGATTTGGGCATCCAAATTAACCTGTTCGAGCCAATTTAGAGATCTCCTCTTACACTTGGTTGTCCGAAACCCATCATAGGAGCACCCGAAATATTTTCTGGGTGCCCGGTCATGCATGCAAAAATCTAGTGATTCAGCATGATGAGTCAGTGTGCTGAATCATATGTTTACCGGCTTATTCAACCGACACGTTTTCAAGCTACTACAGGAAAAATGGGCGTCCGAATTGAGGGCCCGGTATCACTTCCGGATCTTCCTTCGGCAGATTGGGTGTTCCCAACATAAAGTCCGAACTAAAATCAATCTGCAACAATACTTCTGGGTGCCCTAAACAATTTCTGGACGTCCGAAAAGTGGCAGAAACCTTAGAATTAATAAGATTTTGATTCTAAGTTTTGTTTTTGCGTCAATTTCATGCCAAAATAGTTCTAACCTGACCCAGCACTCTAAAAACATGCCGTCAAGCAACTCAAACTGAAACTCAAGGTCTCTTCACCGAACATCAGCATAACTCTTCTGTCAACTCTGGGTAGTCACAGAATATCGACCTTGGAATTCTGACTTATTTTTTCGTTTTCATCACGATATCCAGACCCAGAGTCTTTCTTTCATCAACATCGCCCCAAAAAAAAGGTGATCGACACTTTCTTCCATACAAGGTTTCAAATGGAGCCATCTTGATACTTGCCCGGTAATTGTTATTATATACAAACTCCGCTATTGGCAAGTGTCGATGTTCCCCACCTCCGTAGTCGAGGATGCATGCTCTCAATATATCCTTAAGAATTTGTATTATCCTCTCCAACTGTCGTCTATCTATAGGTGAAATACTGTACTAAAATACCTGAGTCCCATGGTTGTCTAAAGACTCCTCCAAAAGTGCGAAACGAACCTCGGGTCTCTACTAGAAACTATAGAAGTTGGGAGCCCATGCAATCTCACAATCTCATCAATGCACACCTGCGGAATCTCTAGTCCAGAACGCCTAATCTTCTCAAGTAACGGCATATGTTGCATGATAATCATATTCGGGCTCTACACTAACTTCCTGCTCAACGCATCTGCCACTATGTTCGCCTTGTCGGGATGATACTGAACGCTCATATCATAGTCCTCAGCAGCTCTAACCACCAGTACTATCTCAAATTCAATTTCTTCTGAGTGAACAGATACTTGAGACTCTTATAATCTGTATAAATCTCATAGTGCTCCCCATAAAAGTAATGACGCTATAACTTCAGTGCGAACACGACAACTGCTAACTCCAAGTCATACATAGAGTAATTTTTCTCATACTCCTTTAATTGCCATGAAGCATAAGCAATTGTCCTACCATGTTGCATCAACAAGCATCCTAATTCACTCTATGATGCATCAAAAATCCTTTCCCTATGACTGGAAGGGAAAGGATAGGAGCTGACATTAGCCTATATTTTGATTCCGCGAAGCTCTTCTGGCACTCCTCACTCTAAAAGTGCTTAATTTCCTTTCAAGTCAAAGCCTTCCACAAACCGATAGTAATATCCTGATAATCCAAGAAAACTCTCACCTTAGTGATCATTGTCGGCAGGGCTAATCCCAAGTCGCATCAATCTTCTTCGGGTCTACTGCCACACCTGCGACTGAAATCACGTGGCCCCAAGAAAGCAACCTCTCGAAGCTAAAACTTGCATTTCTTCTACTTCGCATACAACTTCTCTCTCAGAAGGTGTAGCACTATCCTCAGGTACTTCTCGTACTCCGCATCACTCTGGGAGTAGATCAGAATATTATCAATAAACACTACTACGAATTTGTCCAAGTATGGCTTAAACACTCTGTTCATCAAGTCCATAAATTGCGACAAGGGTATTTGTCAATTCAAAAGGCATAACAGTGAACTCATAATGTCCGTACTAAGTCCTGAACGCTGTCTTGGGAATATCCTCGGCCTTCACTTTCAACCGGTGGTACCTTGACCGCAGATCAATCTTCAAGAAGATACAAGATTCTTGCAGCTAATCGAATAGGTCGTCGATGCATTGCAAAGGATACTAGTTCTTGATGGTTACTTTGTTCAATTCTCTATCATCCACACAAGCTTGAGTGAGTCATCCTTCTTCTTTACGAATAACACCGATGCTCCCCAAGGCGAAACATTGGGTCTCACAAATTCTTTCTCCATCAAATCTTGAAGCTGTGCCTTTAACTCTCTCAGTTCAGCAAGTGCCATTCTGTAGGGTGCCTTCGAGATTGGCGCGGTTCCAGGGAATACGTTAAACACAAACGCAACCTCCTATTCGGCAGCATCGTCGTCAACTTTGGAGAAAACATATTTGGAAACTCGCAAACTATAGGGATATCCTCGAGTCCTGACGCTGCCATAGGCACCTCTACAATAGTCACCAAAAAGGATATACATCCTCTACTCATCATCTGGCTAGCCCTCAACTAAAAATCATCGTAACAAACAAAATATTTCTACAGCCTCTATAGACAAAATCCTACTACCTTGGCTCGCGGAAAGTCGCTGTCCTTACTCTACAATCAATCGTCACAAAATAACGCATCGACTAATCGACCCGAAGTATTACATCAAAATTCTGTAACTGTCTCAAGACCAACAGGTCTATAGGCATAATCTATGGCCTCAACTGTCACGCCCCGCTGGGTCCTTAAACACCAACTAGGTGGAAAGGATAACCGCACGAGCGCATGCACCAGACCCGCCGAACGGATAGAGTCTTTCCTATCCGCCCAAGGCGTCACAACACAAGCTTATCCACAATGTTCCAACTAGGAACGGAGTACAAGAGTTGCACAAAGAAAGCATCAACATAAAGAAGTTCTACTTCTATTACATCACATGGCACAATATACATGTCCAAAATTTTCTTTTCTTTTCTTTTTCATTCCATACATTATGTTCTCAAAACAATGGAATATACAATTTCATACATATAATGAAAATCCCCTATGCTGTCGTAGTCCAAAACTAGGGGTACACTCTATGTGTCACCAAAATGGAAGGGCCGCTATCTAAAGAGCCAAACCCTTGCCTCGCTCCGCCGCCTCACTCGCGGAAGGACCTGGAAAATGGGGGGTGAGAACTATAAACATAGTTCCCAGTGGGTAAGGCCACCCAAGAGAGGAGCTCGACCCACTAGGTCCAAAGAAACACCATATGCATAAGTTAGATTATATATAACTATGCAACAATTATTTACATGCTTGTAAATAAACATAAAGGATGCAACCAAATGAAATATAATTTATCATTCTCTCCTAGGTTCATCCTATGTCTCACAATGACTAAGTTCATTTACTTGTCATTTACTTATGGTTTCGGAATCGCCGTCTCACCATAATTGTTCCAACATCCAAGGAGTGACATTGTCACCTCCGAGTTCGAGTAACGAAATCGTCGCCTACTCGGGATAGCAAAATCGTTGCTTATCCCGTCTCAACACGGCCACTGCATGGCATGGGTAGCGAAATCGTCGCATACCCGGGATAGCAACCTCGTTGCACATCCCCTCTCGACACCGCCAACTCAAGGCGAGGTAGCGAAATCGTCGCCTACCCGGGATTGCAAACTCGTCGCACATCCCGTGTCGGTACGGCCAACTCATGGCATGGTAGCGAAATCGTCGCCTACCCGGGATAGCAAAATCGTCGCACATCCCGTCTCAATACGGCCAACTCATGGCATGGTAGCGAAATCGTCGCCTACCCGGGATAGCAAAATCGTCGCACATCCCGTTGTTCACTTTTTCACTTGCCAACCTAAGTCTCATGATCTTAGGTTCAAGTCACTAAGTCTCGCCTATGTTTGATAACACTAGGCTTACTTTCTCATTGCCAACCTAGGTTCCATGACTCTAGGTTCAAATCACATGTCCAACCTATGTTCAATGACACTAGGTTTCAATCTCACATGTTCCAACCTATGTTCAACAACACTAGGTTTAAATCTCACATGTTCCAACCTATGTTCAACAACACTAGGTTTAAATCTCACATGCAACCATGCAACAAGTATCAATAATTGAATTGTACTTGAAATATCCATCATGCAATAGGAGTTCATTGTTCTACCTATCATGATTTTACCTTTGCCAACATGCAAATTGCTAGGGTTCTCAACACATACCATTTTATTTTTAAATGGATAATTACCCTAGACATGGAAGTGACCTAATCACTTCGGTAAACACAAACCCACCTCAAGAGCTTTCAAATCCTTGTATTCTTCAAGCTCCTAAGTGTCCAAGCTTTGAGTTCTTGCTTCAACCCAAGCTTCTACAAGAAAACGGTTCGTTACTCGTTACGAACCCTAAATTCAACTCAATATGTGAAATCAAGTGCTCCAACATGATTTCCTAAGCCTCAATTGCAATTATCGAAGGTCCAAATATTTTTAGAACCTCACATTGCAAAAGCCCTCATTCTACCTAGGGTTTGCATGCATGCAAGCCAAACCCTAGATTTCATGGCCAAACACCTACCATTTGTGGTTTAGATTGCCAAGGGTTCCCAAAAACCTCATTTCAAAGGATTAAATCCTAGGTTTGAACCCAAAACGTGAGGTACTAACCTTAATCACGAAATCCCCAAGCTCCTTCTTGCACCAAGAAGCTTCTTTTCTCCTTTGGAAGCTTTTCCAAGATCAATCCACCTTTTCTCCAAGTTTTGGAGAGATCTCTAGAGAGAGAAAGTGGGAGAGATGGAGAGGAGAAGTGGAGAAGATGATCTATGAGAAAGGGGGGTGTTCCCAGCCTTTCTAATACCCCCACGCATGTGAAAAGACTAAAATGCCCCTCTCCACAAACAACACAACAACCAGCCAATATCTGGACATTGTATACCGGTATGCGCATATGCATACCGGTATACCTCAGGAATCCTGCAGAATCCCGAGAGCTGGTCTCACTGTTTCGCACATTGTATACCGGTATACTATTTCACATACCGGTATATAGTGACATTCCGGTATTTCCCGGAGAATTCCGCAAAACCCGAGAGCTGGGTTTTCGGTTCAACCACGGCATTCCGGTATACCATTTCACATACCGGTATACTTCACTCCAATTCCGGTATTGGAGTTCACATACCGGAATCCAATGCAGACTTCACAATTTCTGCAGTTTTTAACTTCTCGAAATCCATTTTCGCGCCTCAATTGCGCCGAAAACACTTCGCACAGTCCCGAACTTGGCCAAAGCCTCACATATAGCCTCTTATGCCATTTTCCACCGGAACTCTACCATTTGTAGAAGTTCGGTACGGTGCACTGAAATTCAGTGTACTACATTCCACCCCCCTTAAAGAGAGTTTTGGCCGCGAAACTAAAATCATACCTCAGCTGGACTCAGCGAAGAGGTAAGGAAACCGCTCCTTCATCGAGCTTTTCAATTCCCATGTAGCCTCGCGCTCACCGTGATTCGTCCATTATACCTTTACATAAGGAATTTCACGGTTCCTTAAACTTTTCACCTCGCGATCCATGATACACAAGGGAAATTCCTCATAAGTCATATCCTCGTGGAGCTCTATAGGCACATACTCGAGGACGTGTGCCGGATCATACATATACTTGCGGAGGGTCGATACATGAAACACATTGTGTATCCCCGCAAGTTTCGGCGGCAAGGCTAGCCGATATGCCACGGATCCCACACGTTCCAAAACCTCATAAGGTCCAATGTAACGGGGACTCAACTTACCCCGAACACCAAATCGCTTCACCCCTCTCATGGGTGATACTTTCAAGAAGACGCGGTCTCCTACCGCGAACTCCAAATCTCGTCGACGCCGATCCGCATAACTCTTTTGTCTAGATTGCGCCGTCGATAAGTGTTCGCGTGCCAAGCGGACCTTTTCCTCCGCTTCACGCAACACGTCCGGTCCTAAGACCCTTCTCTCGCCGACTTCACTCCAATGAATAGGAGAGCGGCATTTTCTTCCATACAAAACCTCAAAAGGTGCTATACCGATGCTAGCTTGATAGCTATTATTGTAAGCAAATTCAGCCATCGGCAAATGAGTAGGCCACGCACCTTTGAAGTCCAACACACACGCTCGTAGCATATCCTCCAAAATCTGAATTGTCCTTTCCGATTGACCGTCAGTTTGAGGATGAAATGCTGAACTGAAATCGAGCCGTGTACCCAAAGCTCTTCTTGCAAGCTTTTCCAAAAATGCGATGTGAAACGGGGATCTCGATCTGAAACTATCGAGGTCGGGACCCCGTGCAACCGCACAATCTCGTCCAGGTAGACTTGCGCTAACTTGTCTCCCGACCAAGTGGTGTGGATTGGCAAAAAGTGTGCCGACTTTGACAAACGATCCACCACCACCCAAATCGCGTCGTGGCCACCTAATGATCGAGGTAAGACCACAACAAAATCCATCGCGATATTCTCCCACTTCCAAACTGGAATGGGCAATCCTTGTAACTTTCCCGCCGGAAAGCGACGCTCGGCCTTTACTTGTTGGCATACTAAGCATTGTGCCACGAAGCGTCCAACATCAAGTTTCATCCCCGGCCACCAATAATGCACTTTGAGATCCTTGTACATTTTGGTGCCGCCCGGGTGAATCGCATAGGGAGAAGTGTGAGCTTCTTTCAAGATCTCCCTACGAATGTCCTCAACTTTCGGCACGCACAATCGATTTCGAAATCGAATTGCGCCCTTCGAATCTACATGATAATCACCGGCGCGCCCGCTCTCGATAGCACCCCGCACCTTTTGGAGTTCCGGATCACCGGATTGCTTTTCTTTTATTTGCTCCAACAAGGTCGGCCAAATCTCGAGATTCATAAGTCTAGCGGGGACGCCCGGGGCCACGATCTCCAAGTCAAATCGGCCAATTTTCTTGATTAACGGCATTTGCCCCGTCATCTCAATTGCGAAGTTCTCCACGGATTTTCTACTGAGCGCATCGGCCACCACATTGGCTCTACCGGGGTGGTACAAGATGGTCAAGTCATAGTCTTTTATCAACTCCAACCACCTCCGCTGCCTCAAGTTCAACTCCTTTTGAGTGAATAGATACTTTAAACTTTTGTGATCCGTGTAAACCTCACAATGCTCCCCGTACAAGTAGTGTCTCCACAACTTGAGTGCGAAAACCACCGCCGCAAGTTCTAAGTCGTGGGTGGGGTAATTCTGCTCATAGCTCTTCAGCTGTCGAGAGGCATATGCTATTACTTGTCCTCTTTGCATAAGCACACACCCAAGACCACGTCGTGATGCATCACTATACACCACAAAGCCCTCCCCTGCAATCGGCAAGGCGAGTACCGGAGCCAAAGTCAACCTTTCCTTTAGCTCCTTAAAGCTTTGGTCGCATTCCTCGCTCCAAACATATTTGGCTCCCTTGCGGGTAAGACGCGTTAGTGGACCGGAGATTTTTGAAAATCCCTCCACGAACCGCCGATAATACCCCGCAAGACCCAAAAAGCTTCGTATTTCCGTGACATTGGTCGGGCGAGGCCAATCCTTGACTGCCTCTACTTTCATAGGGTCCACAGATACTCCTCCTGCGGAAATTACGTGACCCAAGAAAGCGACCTCACGGATCCAAAATTCGCACTTTTTCAATTTGGCGAATAACTTGTTCTCTCGAAGAACTTGAAGCATAATCCTTAGGTGCTCTTTATGTTCCTCTTCACTCCGAGAGTAGACAAGAATATCATCTATGAACACAACCACAAATTGATCCAATAGTGGTTTGAACACACGGTTCATTAAATCCATGAACGCTGCCGGGGCATTGGTAAGCCCGAAAGGCATAACCGTGAATTCATAATGTCCATACCGCGTTCTAAACGCGGTCTTATGCACATCCTCCGGTTTGATCTTCAATTGGTGATAACCGGATTGCAAATCAATCTTTGAGTACACCCGAGACCCTTGCAACTGATCGAACAAGTCATCAATTCGGGGTAACGGGTACTTATTCTTGACGGTCACTTTGTTCAACTCGCGGTAATCCACACACAACCGCAGCGAACCGTCCTTTTTCCTCACAAATAGAACAGGGGCTCCCCAAGGCGACACACTTGGCTTTACGAAACCCTTGTCCATTAAATCTTGCAATTGTGCTTTCAATTCCTTCAGTTCCGCGGGTGCCATCCTGTACGGGGCCTTAGAGATCGGCGCCGTACCCGGGAGCAAATCGACCACAAATTCTATTTCCCGGTCCGGTGGCATTCCGGGCAACTCCGCCGGAAACACATCCGGAAACTCTTGGACTATAGGAATGTCCTCAAGTCCCAACACTTCCTTTCGGTCATCCACTACCGTCGCTAAGTAGGCAATGCATCCACTAGCAATAAGCTTCCTTGCTTGCGACGTGGACACCATTGAAGCAAAGAGCGAACTCTTACACCCACGGTACACAAATTCCTTGTGCTTAAACTTCACTATCCGGCTCTCACAATCGATAGTAGCGTGATACTTCGAGAGCCAATCCATTCCTAGGATCAAATCGTATTCATTCATTCGATTTAATACCAGCAAATCGGCTGGCATGATCCAGTTTTCAACCCTCACGGGGCAATCTACACATGCGTGATGTACGCAAAAGGTGTGTTCAGGTACTTGCACAGTTCTTGCATGCGTGGCATCTATAATTTCTATTCCATGTGCAATAGCAAATGATCGAGTAATGAATGAATGTGATGCACCGGTATCAAACAAAGCTCTACATCGAATGCCTTTAATTAACACAATACCTGCCACGACGTCCTCCTGGGCAGAAGGCTCCTCCACCTGAGAGGCGAATATCCGCCCACTGGGCGCTGGCCGCTGGCCCTCCACTGGTCTCGGCGGCTGTGCACGGCCTGCCGACATCGCCGCGGGTGGAATGCCCGCAAGCTGCCTCGGTGGCGCAAACGCCGATGCCGACGATGGTGCTCGGCCATCATCCATCGGGCAGTTGTACCGCATATGCCCTTGCTGTCCGTATTTGTAGCACCGGCCCTCACGATAGTCACATTTGCTGAGGGTGGTGGGGGCCGCTACAAATCGGGCACTGGGTCGCGGATCGACTCCGTCGGAACCCCCGCGATTGGTTTTGCGACTGCGAGTGCTTCGGGGGCCGCTTAGAGCTAGACTGCCCACCCGAGCCACCCGCCGGTCGCTTCTTTCCTTTCGCTTTATCTTTTTCTTTCTCCCAAGACTCGCGCTCCTCGCGCGCACATGCATTCCCGTGCTCCACCCAAAGAGCACGGTCCAAGACCTCCGCAAAGGTCTTAAGCTTAAGGGCGTGCACCGCCCTAAAGATCTCCGGTCGAAGTCCGCGCACGAAACAATCGACCTTGTCCAACTCTCCGCGGACAACGTGCGGTACGCAATTTATAATGTACGAGAACTCCCTCTCGTACTCGCGCACAGTGCGGTTCCCTTGCTTCAACTTACGGAACCTTTCTTGAAGTTTCCTTTTCTCGCTATCGGGGAAATAGGTGGCGAACACCATACCCTGAAACTCTTCCCACGATGGTGGCGGAAGGCTAGAGAGTCGATCACGTCGGAACCCCTTCTACCACACCTTCGTCGACCGCTCTAGACAATGAACGGCGAGGTGCACCTTGTCCCTCTCAAGGTATAAAGGTCCTCGAAGAGCGTCTCGATAGCGTCGATCCATGTCTCTACATCCCACGGATCCACGTTCTCCCCGCTAAAGATCGGCGGGTTGAACTTCTTGAACCTCATGAGAGCCGCAAGTGCGCGCTCTCGCCCCGCATCCTCCATGTCGGAATCGGGCATAGGGGCACCCGACCCCTCGGCCACAACCGATGGCGCAGGTGGCACCACGGCCGGCGCCGGTGTCGCCTCCTCGGCCGGTGCCGAAGCAGAGGCCGGAGGTACTCCCGTCCTCTCCTCCCGAATCGCAGCCGCTTGCTGCGCCATCTCATCTTGGAGCCTTTTAATTTGCTCCTCCTGTCGCTGCATGGCTTCGGCCTGTTGCCGAACCACGCCCATTAGCTCGGTCAACTCATTGCGGAGAGCCGAGTTCTCGCCCTCCCCGAGTTGTTCGGGAGCCGCGCTAGCTCTCCCGAGCCCAGCCCTCAAAGGAGGCCGTCCACGCACCATTATCCTGAAAACACAATGACTTTGGTCATTTCGTGACATTCAAAGTCATTTGTGACATAACGTTTCACGAAAATAAACGTGAACCCAATCTAGGCGAAAGTCACACAAGGGTCCTTATTCCCCTCACTTGGTTTTCATGTTGTCGGCCGCCAACACGAACACACTTGGTGAAGAATAAGACACACCTCGAATCTACCTCTATTTCCAACTAGAGGCATAAGGACATAACCCAATTTCTTATCTTTCGCCACATCAAAGATCTCGTCACTCACGAGCCTACACTCCTAGAGTCATTTCCATCCTAGGGTTCTTAGGTCAACCTAGACCGTTTCTACGCTCTAATACCACCTCAGTCTGTCACGCCCCGCCGGGTCCTTAAACACCAACTAGGTGGAAAGGATAACCGCACGAGCGCATGCACCAGACCCGCCGAACGGATAGAGTCTTTCCTATCCGCCCAAGGCGTCACAACACAAGCTTATCCACAATGTTCCAACTAGGAACGGAGTACAAGAGTTGCACAAGGAAAGCATCAACATAAAGAAGTTCTACTTCTATTACATCACATGGCACAATATACATGTCCAAATTTTTCTTTTCTTTCCTTTTTCATTCCATACATTATGTTCTCAAAACAATGGAATATACAATTTCATACATATAATGAAAATCCCCTATGCTGTCGTAGTCCAAAACTAGGGGTACACTCTATGGGTCACCAAAATGGAAGGGCCGCTATCTAAAGAGCCAAACCCTTGCCTCGCTCCGCCGCCTCACTCGCGGAAGGACCTGGAAAATGGGGGGTGAGAACTATAAACATAGTTCCCAGTGGGTAAGGCCACCCAAGAGAGGAGCTCGACCCACCAGGTCCAAAGAAACACCATATGCATAAGTTAGATTATATATAACTATGCAACAATTATTTACATGCTTGTAAATAAACATAAAGGATGCAACCAAATGAAATATAATTTATCATTCTCTCCTAGGTTCATCCTATGTCTCACAATGACTAAGTTCATTTACTTGTCATTTACTTATGGTTTCGGAATCGCCGTCTCACCATAATTGTTCCAACATCCAAGGAGTGACATTGTCACCTCCGAGTTCGAGTAACGAAATCGTCGCCTACTCGGGATAGCAAAATCATCGCTTACCCCGTCTCAACACGGCCACTGCATGCCATGGGTAGCGAAATCGCATACTCGGGATAGCAACCTCGTTGCACATCCTCTCTCGACACCGCCAACTCAAGGCGAGGTAGCGAAATCGTCGCCTACCCGGGATTGCAAACTCGTCGCACATCCCGTGTCGGTACGGCCAACTCATGGCATGGTAGCGAAATCGTCGCCTACCCGGGATAGCAAAATCGTCGCACATCCCGTCTCAATACGGCCAACTCATGGCATGGTAGCGAAATCGTCGCCTACCCGGGATAGCAAAATCGTCGCACATCCCGTTGTTCACTTTTTCACTTGCCAACCTAAGTCTCATGATCTTAGGTTCAAGTCACTAAGTCTCGCCTATGTTTGATAACACTAGGCTTACTTTCTCATTGCCAACCTAGGTTCCATGACTCTAGGTTCAAATCACATGTCCAACCTATGTTCAATGACACTAGGTTTCAATCTCACATGTTCCAACCTATGTTCAACAACACTAGGTTTAAATCTCACATGTTCCAACCTATGTTCAACAACACTAGGTTTAAATCTCACATGCAACCATGCAACAAGTATCAATAATTGAATTGTACTTGAAATATCCATCATGCAATAGGAGTTCATTGTTCTACCTATCATGATTTTACCTTTGCCAACATGCAAATTGCTAGGGTTCTCAACACATACCATTTTATTTTTAAATGGATAATTACCCTAGACATGGAAGTGACCTAATCACTTCGGTAAACACAAACCCACCTCAAGAGCTTTCAAATCCTTGTATTCTTCAAGCTCCTAAGTGTCCAAGCTTTGAGTTCTTGCTTCAACCCAAGCTTCTACAAGAAAACGGTTCGTTACTCGTTACGAACCCTAAATTCAACTCAATATGTGAAATCAAGTGCTCCAACATGATTTCCTAAGCCTCAATTGCAATTATCGAAGGTCCAAATATTTTTAGAACCTCACATTGCAAAAGCCCTCATTCTACCTAGGGTTTGCATGCATGCAAGCCAAACCCTAGATTTCATGGCCAAACACCCACCATTTGTGGTTTAGATTGCCAAGGGTTCCCAAAAACCTCATTTCAAAGGATTAAATCCTAGGTTTGAACCCAAAACGTGAGGTACTAACCTTAATCACGAAATTCCCAAGCTCCTTCTTGCACCAAGAAGCTTCTTTTCTCCTTTGGAAGCTTTTTCCAAGATCAATCCACCTTTTCTCCAAGTTTTGGAGAGATCTCTAGAGAGAGAAAGTGGGAGAGATGGAGAGGAGAAGTGGAGAAGATGATCTCTGAGAAAGGGGGGTGTTCCCAGCCTTTCTAATACCCCCACGCATGTGAAAAGACTAAAATGCCCCCCTCTCCACACAAACAACACAACAACCAGCCAATATCTGGACATTGTATACCGGTATGCGCATATGCATACCGGTATACCTCAGGAATCCTGCAGAATCCCGAGAGCTGGTCTCACTGTTTCGCACATTGTATACCGGTATACTATTTCACATACCGGTATACAGTGACATTCCGGTATTTCCCGGAGAATTCCGCAAAACCCGAGAGCTGGGTTTTCGGTTCAAACACGGCATTCCGGTATACCATTTCACATACCGGTATACTTCACTCCAATTCCGGTATTGGAGTTCACATACCGGAATCCAATGCACACTTCACAATTTCTGCAGTTTTTAACTTCTCGAAATCCATTTTCGCGCCTCAATTGCGCCGAAAATACTTCGCACAGTCCCGAACTTGGCCAAAGACTCACATATAGCCTCTTATGCCATTTTCTCACTAGAACTCTACAATTTGTAGAAGTTCAGTACGGTGCACTGAAATTCAGTGTACTACATCAACTGCATTGGACATGACCAACAACACTCTTTCACATGCAATATATAATCAGAAATCTAAACATCTATGTATGTGTGGTAACGGCCCTATATATTGTCCATATAGTGATGTGAATGCTCCGCTAACAAATGAATGAGATGCACCGATATCAAACAATACACGTCCTCTAATGCCAAAAATCAAAATGTTATTTGCTACCACATGGTCAACTGTAGTGGAATCCTCAACCTGGGCTGCATATACATGACCACTCTGTGCCTACTGTTGCTGCTCTGCCTGACATAGAACTGAAGCCCGATCTGCCTGGCTTTATGTTAGTGGAGCTCCCGGCCTCTGCTGATGTGTGGTAGGAGCCAACACTATCGATGGTGCTAGTGATGCCGCTCGGGGGCAAGCTGACTGCATGTGCCCTGTCTGTCCACATTGGTAACACCGGCTCTCCCTCTGATCACATTATCGCTGCCAATGCAGTCCTACACAGATGAGACACCTGCTTGCCGCCTTTTTTTGCTGTCGCTACTATCGGGATCCACCAAACCGCTATCTTCTCGAAGACCCACGACCCTGAGGGCGAGATCATGGAGATCTCGATGGTCATTTCCCACTGGTCTGTCCCCCGTTATCAAGTGTCGGGCGCTTTCTATTCTGACTCTGTCCCGATACTGCCGCCAGCCTCCTGACCACTGTAGCTCAGCTCCACCCGAAGGGCCTGCTTGGTCACCGCACTCAAGGTCTGTAACCTCTGCGCCTAAACCAAGGTGTAAATCTCTGGTCGCAATCCCGCTCAAACAGATATACCTTATGCGCCCCATCCCTCGCGGCGAACAGTATACAGTTCAACAAATGGTTGAATTCCTGGGCATATTCCTGCACCGTCCTGTCACCCTGCTGAAGGTTCTTCAGGTCTTCCTCAAGTTTTTGCTTTGCACTGTTTGAGAAGTAGGCCCCAAACAGCAACCCACGAAACTCGACAAAAGACATCTGCAGTGCACTTTGAGACCGAGTTGACCGAATCCTCTTCCACCACATATTTACATCACCCTCCAAGCAGTGACTGGCATGTTACGGATTTTATATTGGCATATTTCGTGAAGTGAGTCGGAGTCTTGAAGGTTCGAAGAAGAAAAGACGAAGAACAAAGACTCGAAGACTCCACGTATGAATTCACGATGCTTGGTAAGTTTAAATAATCTTGATGATGATTTAGATTCATTTACAAGTGTTTGGAAGACATTAGAATGGATAAAAAGTGTTTTAAAATAAAAAAATTAAGTTTTCCAACTTCCGAGGTCCGGACCCTAAGGTTGAGGTCCGGAACCCGTAGGTCTGCAAAGTAGTCACGCAGTCCGGGTCCGGACCCCAGAAGTTGAGGTCCGGAACCCGTAGGTCTGCAAAGCAGACTGGCAGATCGGGTCCGGACCCTGATGGCTGGGGTCCGGACAATGAAACGCCTAAGCAGTGTCCGGGTCCGGACCCCATACCCGCGGTCCGGACCCCGACCCGACGAAATTTCCTGATTGTCCAGTTTTTCAATCCTAACCTAATTCTTTGTCTCCAAACCATATAAATAGGATGTGGGGGTGTCTCTAAAAGGGGTGAATCACATATTATCTTTGAGAAACCCTAGAAGCTTGTAGGTGACCGGTTTTCCTCATCTTCTACATCAAGCTTCTCTCAAATTGATTCATGGTGCCCTAATGCCCAATATTCTTTTAGAATCAATTTGAGGATTGCTTAGTGATAATTCCCACAGATTTTTCATGATATTCTAAGCAATAAACCATCATCAATTTTGTTGATCTTGCTCCGGACGGAGTGCGCTCGTGGATTCGAGTGGGCGTCGTGGATTCGACGTGTTGAGGGCTTCGTGGATTCGAAGTTGGGCGTCTCGTGGATTCGAGGCGTGGCGTTCGTGGATTCGAACGTGGGGCGTGGACAACCCGGTGGTGTGCGCGAGATCCAAAGAAGATAAAGGAGAGGTTAAGTCCGTGGAGTCGGTAATCACCTTGTAATCTTTTATTCTTAGTGGATTGTTATCGCGTGTTGGTCCCGTGGGTTTTTTTCTCCAAGGTGGAGTTTCCCACGTAAATCTCGGTGTGCTGATTTTATTTTCCGCATTACTTTATCGCATTGAGATTTGTGATTTTTGTTATACACCTATTCACCCCCCTCTAGGTGATTGATAGTATCTAGATAGATCCTAGGGCACCCCCTAACTTACAATTGGTATCAGAGAGGGATCTAGGCTTTATCTTTCATTATGGGTGAAGAAGATAGTAATATTAGTCGGCCACCTCTATTTGATGAGAGCGAAGAGGAGTCGGATGAGGAAAATCTTTTAGTGGCGTATCAACAACTTCTTAAGGAATCGAAGAAGATGGCTAAGTACAATAAGAAGTTGAGGAACCATCTATTGGAACTTGAGAATGAAAATAAAATGTTGAAGACCACAACTAAAGCTCTTGAGGAGGAAAGGGAGTCGATATTGAAGAACAACAAAATCCTCCAAGAGAATCTAGACCAATCGGAGACGACGATTAAATCACATCAAGAGAAGATTGGTTTTCTAGAACATCATGTCAAGGAAATTCATACTTCTAATCAAGTCTTGACCAAACAAGTTCATCTACTCAAGTCCGACATATTAAAATTCTCTTCCGGTTCGAAAAAGCTTGATAGTATGCTCGGATTGGGTCAAACAAGCAAACTTGGACTTGGATATGAGCGGACATTTGTTGAGAAGGTAAAAAATTCTATTCCCAAAGTCTCAACAAGTGTAAAAGAGAAAGTATGCCATAGATGCGGAAAGAAAGGACATATCAAGAAGACATGCCTTAAGAAGGAAAATAAGAAGACTCAACCGGCATCGTCTCAACATCTATCGGCATCTTCCAATACTCGACAACCCCCACGGATTCAAAAGCAACATCAAAAAGGTCGAGTACCCGAGGTCAACCGAAAGTCAAAACCACAACACTTAAATACTCCAAAGCGGAATGCGATGGTGAGACCCACGGTTGATCAAAAGTCAAAACAAACCGTGCCCAACGTCAACAAACCAAGGCAACCAACAATCCGACAAGTTTGGGTTCGGAAAGGTGATATTTTTCCTTGTCTTAAACCTTAATTTGTTTTTGACTTAGAGTAATGCTTTGATCGGTTTTTATTGCATATCTTTTGTTCATTGCATTACACGTTTTTTGGTGCTTTCATTGTTACAATTTTTTTTGGATTCTTTGAATGATTAGAACATTAAATAGTGCATTGAATATCAATAAGTTCACTTTCATTCACTCTTAATGAATTTCATAATAATTATCGGTTTTACTTTATTTTCATTATATTTGAAGGTAATCTATTATGAGAATTCTTAATACTTATATTCATCAAATTTAGGCAATCATGTGTAATCTCTAGGAGCTTAACCTATCTCGGTTTGTGTGTGTTGAATTTGATGAATAGTCATTCTCTTATGGACTAAAATTTGTCACATGTTCTTTCAAATAAGAGATTGCATAAGCGAGGGGGAATTATTATTATAAAATGCTCATATGCTTTGAAAGATGTGGAAAGAGTTACATCCTTAAAAGGAGTGTGAAAACTACCACCACATGGAGGAAAGAGCTACCACCCCGGTCGTCCGGTTAGTGTGTGAAGCTACCACATGAGAATTGAATTGCATATCCGAAAAAAAAAAAAAATATATAAGTGCAAAAGCATGCAAAAGGAAAAATGTCACAATTTTTATTTTTCGGAGTTATAAGGTGGTCCACATACATGAAAGATGCTCAAAGAGCCACCCCTTGTGCTATTTGTTTTATCTCAAATTTGAATGTTTGTGCGACAAATTTTCTGTCTCTTTGATGAATCACTTAAGTTATCTTCATAATTCGTTTACATCTTGATAGTTTTTGAGCCTTTAGATTATCATTGATGACTTGTTTTTGAAGTTTATATGAATTAAGAAATCGGATAATATTTTGTCTACATTATGATGAGTGTGTAGTAAAGTTCTTAATTCTTATGAAATTAATAGGGATTGAAAGAAGTCAATGTGAATTTATATTTCTCATGCACTAACATTGCTTGAAATTTTTATCACAAGTTGTTTCAAAATTGAAAAAGCTTTAAACTTGTATTTTGATTGATTTCTCTCGAACTTCTCTCTATTTTTGGTGTTTCTCTTTTGGCAATTTTTGACAAAAAGGGGGGGGGAGAGAGGTAATGGTAATGATAACTTAGAATGATAACTTAGACGCATAAACATAGGGGGAGAGAGTGCATGAACAAAGGGGGAGCGATTTTGATACTTTTTCTACTAACTTTGTTCGTGGAGAATGAAAATATTTTGCAGGTCTCTCAAGACTTCAAGACTCCATGTTTGTCTAAGTTATAGAGTTTGTTTTAGGAGTTACTAAATTGTAATTGTATTTTTCTTTTGGATCTTTCACGCGAGAAGTTCATTGTTTTGGTGATGGCAATGAATTTCATTTTTAGAGAGATGAGCATCGTGAGTGTTTTATGTATTTTTGTGTTTTTGTCACGAAATTGCCAAAGGGGGAGAGATTGTTACGGATTTTATATTGGCATATTTCGTGAAGTGAGTCGGAGTCTTGAAGGTTCGAAGAAGAAAAGACGAAGAACAAAGACTCGAAGACTCCACGTATGAATTCACGATGCTTGGTAAGTTTAAATAATCTTGATGATGATTTAGATTCATTTACAAGTGTTTGGAAGACATTAGAATGGATAAAAAGTGTTTTAAAATAAAAAAATTAAGTTTTCCAACTTCCGAGGTCCGGAACCTAAGGTTGAGGTCCGGAACCCGTAGGTCTGCAAAGCAGTCACGCAGTCCGGGTCCGGACCCCAGAAGTTGAGGTCCGGAACCCGTAGGTCTGCAAAGCAGACTGGCAGATCGGGTCCGGACCCTGATGGCTGGGGTCCGGACAATGAAACGCCTAAGCAGTGTCCGGGTCCGGACCCCATACCCGCGGTCCGGACCCCGACCCGACGAAATTTCCTGATTGTCCAGTTTTTCAATCCTAACCTAATTCTTTGTCTCCAAACCATATAAATAGGATGTGGGGGTGTCTCTAAAAGGGGTGAATCACATATTATCTTTGAGAAACCCTAGAAGCTTGTAGGTGACCGGTTTTCCTCATCTTCTACATCAAGCTTCTCTCAAATTGATTCATGGTGCCCTAATGCCCAATATTCTTTTAGAATCAATTTGAGGATTGCTTAGTGATAATTCCCACAGATTTTTCATGATATTCTAAGCAATAAACCATCATCAATTTTGTTGATCTTGCTCCGGACGGAGTGCGCTCGTGGATTCGAGTGGGCGTCGTGGATTCGACGTGTTGAGGGCTTCGTGGATTCGAAGTTGGGCGTCTCGTGGATTCGAGGCGTGGCGTTCGTGGATTCGAACGTGGGGCGTGGACAACCCGGTGGTGTGCGCGAGATCCAAAGAAGATAAAGGAGAGGTTAAGTCCGTGGAGTCGGTAATCACCTTGTAATCTTTTATTCTTAGTGGATTGTTATCGCGTGTTGGTCCCGTGGGTTTTTTTCTCCAAGGTGGAGTTTCCCACGTAAATCTCGGTGTGCTGATTTTATTTTCCGCATTACTTTATCGCATTGAGATTTGTGATTTTTGTTATACACCTATTCACCCCCCTCTAGGTGATTGATAGTATCTAGATAGATCCTAGGGCACCCCCTAACTTACATGGCAGGTGAGCCTACTCTCTTCCGCACAAATATATCCTCAAATAACTTCTCCATAGCTCCAACGCACGCCACAACCACCCATGGATGAATGCTGCAGTTGTTAAACCGAGGCGGATCAATTCTGTAGAAATGACACAGTCTTTTCGTAATCCGCTCCAGCTCTGCCTCTGTCAACTATCCACCTAAACTCGATGCCTCTCTACTGGGCATCGGTGCTGTTGGCATTGTCATTGGCGGGGGTATAGCCACGGCTGGGGCACTCACTGGTGTAGTCGGTGGTGATGCCTGAGGCTCTGAGGCTCGTGGTGTAATACTAGGCTGCAGTGCCAAAGCCTCGCACATCTTCTATAGTAGCTCACTTTAGCACACTGAACTTTAGCAAATTGGGGAGTTCCAGTGAGAGAATAGTGGCTTATGCTATTCTGGAGTTTTGGGTTGTGTTTGGTGAGCTTCGGAGTGTTTTCGGGACTTAAAAAGTGCGAAAACGGACTCCGGAAGTCAAAATCTGCAAAAGTGCAGATTTTGCATTGAATACCGGTATCTGGTTTAGGGATACCGGAATCCAGTGAGAACTGGTTGTGCGCAGCTCTCGGGTTCTGCGGAATCCGGCAGCTGATACCGGAATAAGCTGCGTACCGGTACTGATGTCACGCCCCGCCGGCCCTTTAACACCAACTAGGTGGAAAGGATAACCGCACGGGCGCATGCCCCAGACCCGCCGAACGGATAGAGTCCTTTCTACCCGCCCAAGGCGTCACAACACAAGCTTATCCGCAATGTTCCAACTAGGAACGGAGTACAAGAGTTGCACAAGGAAAGCATCAACATAAAGAAGTTCTACTTCTATTACATCACAAGGCACAATATACATGTCCAAAATTTTCTTTTCTTTCACTTTCATTCCATACATCATGTTCCAAAACTATGGAATATACAACATTCATACAAGAATGAAAATTCCCTATGCTATCATAGTCCAAACTAGGGGTACAACTCTATGCATCACCAAAATGGAAGGGCCGCTATCTAAAGAGCCAAACCCTTGCCTCGCTCCGCCGCCTCACTCGCGGAAGGACCTGGAAAATGTGAGGTGAGAACTATAAACATAGTTCCCAGTGGGTAAGGCCACCCAAGAGAGAAGCTCGACCCACCAGGTCCAAAGAAACACCATATGCATAAGTTAGATCATATATAACTATGCAACAATTATTTACATGCTTAGTAAATAAACATAAAGGATGCAACTAAATAAAATATAATCTATCATTCTCTCCTAGGTTAATCCTATGTCTCACCATGACCAAGTTCTTTTACTTGTCGTTTATTTATGGTTTCGTAATCGCCGTCTCACCATATTTATTCCAACATTCAAGGAGTGAGCTTGTCACCTCCTAGTTCGAGTAGCAAAATCGTCGCATACTCGGGATAGCGAAATCGTCGCATACCCCGTCTCAACACCGCCATCATATGGCATGGTAGCGAAATCGTCGCATACCCGGGATGGCAAAATTGTCGCACATCCCCCTCGACACCGCCAACACGTGGCGCGGTAGCGAAATCGTCGCCTACCCGGGATCGCGAAATCGTTGCCTATCCCATGTCGGCACCGCCAACTCGTGGCATGGTAGCGAAATCGTCGCATACCCGGGATAGCAAAATCGTCGCACATCCCATTCTTCACATTACTTGCCAACGTAAATCTCATGATCTTAGGTTCAAGTCACTAAGTCTCGCCTATGTTTGATAACACTAGGCTTACTTTCTCATTGCCAACCTAGGTTCCATGACTCTAGGTTCCAATCACATGTCCAACCTATGTTCAATGACACTAGGTTTCAATCTCACATGTTCCAACCTATGTTCAACAACACTAGGTTTAAATCTCACATGTTCAACCTATGTTCAACAACACTAGGTTTAAATCTCACATGTTCAACCTATGTTCAACAACACTAGGTTTAAATCTCACACGTTCCAACCTATGTTCAATGACACTAGGTTTAAATCTCACATGCAACCATGCAACAAGTATCAATAATCGAATTGTACTTGAAATATCCATCATGCAATAGGAGTTCATTGTTCTATCTATCATGATTTTACCTTTGCCAACATGCAAAATGCTAGGGTCTCAACACATACCATTTTATTTTTAAATGGATAATTACCCTAGACATGGAAGTGACCTAATCACTTCGGTAAACACAAACCCACCTCAAGAGCTTTCAAATCTTGGTATTCTTCAAGCTCCTAAGTGTCCAAGCCTAGAGTTCTTGCTTCAACCCAAGCTTCTACAAGAAAACGGTTCGTTACTCGTTACGAACCCTAAAATCAACTCAATATATGAAATCAAGTGCTCCAACATGATTTCCTAAGCCTCAATTGCAATTATTGAAGGTCCAAATATTTTTAGAACCTCACATTGCAAAAGCCCTCATTCTACCTAGGGTTTGCATGCATGCAAGCCAAACCCTAGATTTCATGGCCAAACACCCACCATTTGTGGTTTAGGTTGCCAAGGGTTCCCAAAAACCTCATTTCAAAGGATTAAATCCAAGGTTTGAATCCAAAACGTGAGGTACTAACCTTAATCACGAAATCCCCAAGCTCCTTCTTGCACCAAGAAGCTTCTTTTCTCCTTTGGAAGCTTTTTCCAAGATCAATCCACCTTTTCTCCAAGTTTTTGGAGAGATCTCTAGAGAGAGAAAGTGGGAGAGATGGAGAGGAGAAATGGAGAAGATGATCTCTGAGAAAGGGGAGTGTTCCCAGCCTTTCTAATACCCCCACGCATGTGAAAAGACCAAAATGCCCCTCTCCACAAACAACACAACAACCAGCAAAAAATCTGGACATTGTATACCGGTATGTGCATTTGCATACCGGTATACGGGTGCTGATTCCGGTATACCTCAGGGATTCCGCAGAACCCGAGAGCTAGGTTCACTGTTTCGACCATCGTATACCGGTATACCATTTCACATACCGGTATACCTCGAAAAATCCCGCAAACCCGAGAGCTGGGTTTCTGGGTTTCAACATGGCATTCCGGTATACCATTTCGCATACCGGTATACCAAGCTCCAATTTCGGTATTGGAGTTCACATACCGGAATCCAGTGCAGACTTTCCAAGTTCGCAGTTTTTAACTTCTCGAAGTCCATTTTCGCGCCTCAATTGCGCCGAAAACACTTCGCACAGTCCCGAACTTGGCCAAAGCCTCACATATAGCCTCTTATGCCATTTTCTCACTAGAACTCTACAATTTGTAGAAGTTCAGTACGATGCACTGAAATTCAGTGTACTACAACTGATGTTGGCATACCGGTACTGAAGCGTTTTGTACCGGTACTGAGAAGTTGCATACCGGAATGCTGTTGCGCGGCTTGTTGGCCGAGGCTCGGGTTTTGCAAAATTTGTGCAGTATACCGGTATGCATGTGCGTATACCGGTACACAGTGCTGCAGAGTGCATTTGTGTAGTTTTGTAATTTTGGCTTTTTGAGGGGTCTAAGTGGATTTTGTTACTTTGGGTTAAGTAACCCTTCACCCCTCTCATTTTGCCTTGCTGCTGAGGACTTGGAGGAGATGAGGTAGGTCCCTTCCCTCTCTCTCTCTAGATTTTCTTGCTCTCAAACCCTAGAAACTTGGTTTTGATCTCTTCTCTCTCCATTTTCTTCATGGTGGAGTGCTTCTAGGCTTTGTGGGGAGCTCGGGATGAATGAGAGGAACTTGTTGGTGGGCTTAGCTTCAACCTAGCATGTTTGAGCTTGGTTGGGAGCTTGATTTGAGGGTAGTAAACCCTTTTACAACCTCTAATTGTGATTTTGCTTGAGATTTGCATGAAAACCTAGTTTCATGAAAACTAGGGTTTTATTTAGGGTTTCGTGATTGGGAGCTCTTGAGGTTGAATTGATGGGTGTAGAATGTTATTGTAGGTTGGATTTGAAGATCCCTAACCTCTTTTTGGACTTAGAACAAGTTTTACATGCTCAAGGTACTTTCCACCCATTTATCTCATGAATTTTGGTAGTTTTCGAATTTGTTCGTTCGAAACTTGTAACCCCTTGGAAAATTATCTTAGGGTATGAGAAGCACGGGGGACAACTTCATTTTGAAGTACTGTGAGGTTTCGACGGTTATCCGGTGGGTCTGACCTCACCGAAATGGGTGAACTCGCCCTATGTCTCCTATCTTGTTATAGGATTGATTAGATGCATAATTATGATAATTATGACATGATGGGTTGTGATTACATGGGGTATACATGTTGTATATGAAAAGTGCATTTTTCATATAGTATGGCATTATGAGAATAACATGCATGTTAGAGTAATTGCACTAGTAGTGCGATGATGCATTTATGAAATGCTAATTAAGTATGCATGCTAGAAAGGAGTGTCTTATGCGACACTACTTGGTTGATGGACTAGTGAATTCTCTCCGCATACTAAAATATGCTTGTATAGAGAAAATGGAGTATATGACAAATGCAAGATAAGTATGTTGCACCTCATCTAGGTGAGCAACTATGAAGGGCATTGTTGACATTGAGCTCGACCTTTTGGTCGTTGGACGATTCCATGTTTAAGACATGAGGAAAGGGATTCTATTTGTATTTGATAATTGTAATTGGTTAAACATGAGTTCTTGGCTAAATGAATACTTGCATGATAATTTTTATACTTTATGTAGTAGAGGTGGTTGTAGCTCATGCATGGCATGGATATGGTCTTGTTGGCATCGTAGGATGCATTGTTATAGCATTTGTAGAATGCATCGGTTATGGCATTGAAATGTATTGGTTATAGCATTAGTACAATGCATTGGACATGGCATTAGAATAATGCATGGTTTATGAACTTAGTAAACCGAGAGGTAAACATTTACATGTTAGAGACATGGGCATATTGGTAGGGACATACCAACGGACAATTTGAGAACAACATGATATTGTTGACATTTTAGCATATTAGCTATTGAATGTAATAAACATGATATGGCATGTTTTGACATAGTATGAGGTTAAGCATATTATATTTCACTTAGGTGAATAATTAGGTTGACATTATGACATAATTTAGATCCTTGGACATTGGTGGGCTATTCCATATTTTAGACATGATGAACGTATTTCCTATGCTGTTGACTATGCTTGTTAATGCCATTGTGCTCATTCGCACATGCTTGTGAGGGTCGCTCCCTACAAGCCGGCACTCCGGAGTGGGCCTTTCGCGACATTGATCGCTTATGTGCAGGTTATATGGGCGCCGAAGTGGATTGCCGTGGGGGAGGCTCATTCTAGTGAGAGAATGTTGACTACCACGGGGCCATTAGGCACGGCACAAGACGAGATTTGAAAAGTCCTTTATGGTAGGAAATATTGTGAGGAATGTTACATTCGACATCATAAGTAATTGATGCATATAGATGTAGCAGATGGACATAGTAGTGGATTATGACATTACATGTAGTGAGACATTGACATGACTTGGCACAATTGTGGTTAGTGAACATAACATACATATAGTTGGGAACAAGTCATATAGTTCATACATGTAGTGGGAAGTCGGGTATACATAACATACTTGTAGTTGGAGACAAGTCATATGTGTAATAGTAAACTTGACATATAGTGAGTTTATGACATTAGAATATGTGTAGTTGATCATGGCATATTTACACATATATGAGTAGAATGTTTACATACTTTGTAACATGTTCATGTAGATGATTTAGTCATTGGAGGCATGATAGTTGTAGAACTATTTGTTTAACATTTAATGTATTATGCTTTATGTTTCGGCTTATACTATCTTGCCTCAGTTGACCTAGCGGTGTAATTCGCCACTCTCGGCGGCTTACCCACTGGGAACTATTGTTTAATAGTTCTCACCCCCATGGTTGTTGGGTTTTTATTTCAGAGCTTTCCGCAGCAGGAGAGGCTTGGGATCGTGGCGAGGGGTTAGCAGCTAGCTAGAACCTCTACGATGTTGTTATAGACATACCATGGTGTCCTTTCATTGTATTTTGAGTGAAAGGTGTATAGATTTATTGGTTGATTGATCTATTAGTTGATAAGATGTATAAATTCTTTTGTATATCTCAAGATTTTAGTTGTGTTGATCTTATTTTAGTTGTAGAATTATGTTCTCGCTCTGATCACCTTGTTTAGGACGTATTCTTTCTTCTGCTTGATTGTTGTTATTGTAGACGCCTTGTGTACATTGTGTGTTGTTGTGAGGTACACGACGGGTCTGTGCACGTGCCTTGTAGGCTCTTACTAGGGCTTGGGGCGTGACAGAATATTTTGGTATCAGAGCCTAGGGTTGAGTCTTAGTGGACCTAGTAAACCTTAGGCAGGTTGGACGATAAGGAATAGGAACGTGAGAGACGGGATCTCTTGTGACATATTGGCGAAAGTATTATGATTGGGTCATTTCTAAAGCTCCAAAGGTGTTGGAGTTAAATCGGAGTGAACCACTTCTATACCCTTGGAGGGTCACGTTGGCGGCCGACAACGTGACATCGGGGAATAGTGGGAGTCCACTTCATTGCTTTCGCATGATTGGGGTTATAGTTTTGTGTGGGGATGCGTTGGCGTGGGATGTTTTACCTGCGCATGTTATGTTTGTTGCAGCTTGAGTTGTGGACGACACACTCGATAGCGGCCGAGGCAGTCGAGATGGGACTTCTGCATCCTCCGAATTTGGTAAAACCCTGAAGTTGAGAGAACAGCTAGCGATTGCAGCGAGCATGGTGGAACGACGATCAATTATGATGATTACTCCAAGTGGAGGCTTTGCGCCGGCAAACGAGAGGATTAAGCGACTGGAGGACTTGTTGATCCAGTAGGCAGCCGACCTCAAGAAATTTTGTGAGAATGCGGATCGCACCTTGATAAGGGCGAGAGATGTGGAGACCGTTGGGGACGGCAAAAGAAGCTACTAAGAGTGGCAAGTCTAATGTAAGAGGACAATCAAAGTGTTCAAGGAGAAATTGATCTCGAGAAGGTGGATCTTTAGCAGGATGATAATGGGACGTCAAATCGTTATCGACTATTACGATGTGCAAGCGATGGAATCCGCATGTGTTTCGCAATGCTTTCGACATGGAGGCGGGTGCTCTCTTCGTGGCCAGGTGGGCCATTCCCAGTTGGAGTGTTTGAGGAGAACAGTGTCGACAATATTGGGATCGACTTCGCGCGGCTGGTAGTGGGTGAATGCGTGCCTGTTTGATAGGCGGAGGTTGATGCAACGACGACGAAGGTTGTTCGCAGCTTTTGGTATTGGAGCTAGTTGTTGCTTGCTATGATTGTAGCTTTGGATCGACTGTTTGCCGAATGCATGGCAGGGAACTCATTCCTTGATGCTTGCAGATCGAGTGGTCCTAATTGCTTGGACTTGGAAGTACTATTTTTGTACTCCATTAGGATTGGATGTTTCTGTGCGCCAACGAAGCGATTGGCTTTGTTTGGCTGAGAGCGTATAGTTCTGATTTGAACTTGGGCTGGCTCTTCGGTTATCAGATTGCCGATGAGTGAGTGAGCCGAGCTGTAGTATCTTGGGAATCTGGACATGAAATAATGCTTTCAGAGGGCGTGGATGTTTGCTATTTGCGATGATTGTTTCACCCGCCCAAGCCTAGTTGTTGGCTGAGTGGGCGCGTGGCCTTTAGGCCAGCACCCTTGGTGAGAGTTGAGAATCCTCAAAAGCGAGGATGTCTCTTGTGAGGGAGTTGCTGGTGCAATCCCGGTTGAGTTGTGAGAATTGAAGCCTTGGTCTGGAGACCTCTTTTGCCTAGTATTTTCTCTTGTGGAGCATCGATCTCATTTGTTTTGAGTGAACGGGTCTTTTCGACTGTGGGTCGATTATCGTGAACTCGGTAAGGTCACGATCAAGAATATGTACCCGTAGCTGAGATTTGTTGATCTGTTTGATCAAGCTCTATGAATTCTGGTTTACTCGAGGGTAGTTGCAATCTCGGTACTACTCTCGTTGGATTGAGTTTGAGTTTGGACCGAGGGTAACTTGTTCACTCGGTGTAGACATTACGAAATTGTCGTGATGTCGTTCGAGCTGTTGATGCTCTTGTGTGTGGTGATGTTTGGCCCTTCTGGGTGTCTTTGTCCCTGTGCGCATCGATGACATGTTGGAAGTCGAGAGGCGATGAAGACATGAAGATTCCTTTGAATGAGGACTGCAAGTGCTTCAAGTTGAAGACGTGCTGATTCGGTTGTGAGGACTAGCGTCCCTTGGCAGTTGATGCCAAAATGGATATGATTAGAGATCTCAAGGAATCAAGCCATCCATAGTTGATTTGGACAAGCGGATGTAATCGAAGTTCAAACTTCCTAGTTTGATTGGATGTTATGGATAATTGTGGAAAGATTACTGAGTTGCCTACTCCTTTCACTTGACTCACACATTAAGGGATTAAACCTTTTGGAGAGATATGTGTGAGAGAAGTTTCTTAAAACCGTTGGTGTGGTCGACGACCGCCACCTTGGTTACCCCAAAGGCAGGTTATGTGCTTTGTAGTTATGTTTCTCTCCACGGACCGAATTGCACTTTGGTGTGAAATAGAAAGGTAGTATTGACCTTTCAGCAATTGAGAGAATACAAGAGGAATCGCCAATTTGTGATTTGGAAATGGCTGCCATAGCATTTACTTAGAAACTGTGGCAATTTTATGTTTAGATAGTGGTGTGAAGTGCACCCAGATCTTAATGTTGGAGATATCTCTTCACTCAGGAAAATGAGTTGAAGCTGTGAAAACAGGTTAGCGGCTGGTGTACTAGAGATATCGATGAGATGGGTAACAGGATGTGATATCTATCCTCTGGATCGGATCACGGGAGTTAGCCTTGATCCCGACTGGTAAATGGCGCAATCAAAATCAAGAGTGTTGCGGCAGATGATTTCCTAGCGGACTGTCAGAAAGTGCCTTGACGGTGGAACCGACAAGTTGTACCTGTGATAGCAGGACTCATGTGATATGCTAAGTAAAGGCTATCTACTTTGTATGGATAGAGGATGATTACCGGAGGCTCCGGAATTGGATTGTCTCGCTTCCAAGCTAGATATGATGATTGTTGGGAGATTGTGAATAGGAGTAGCTATTCACCTGAGTTGGATTGAGGAAATTTTGCGCAAGTACACTTTGGTAAATTGTGCGACTGCGTAGCGCGTTTAGCTCTATCGCTTTGGAATTTGGGCCATTGGATGATTCTCGGTGAGAAATCGAAGTTTCAGATTCTTTGGATTATTTGAGACCCTGAGGCAAATGGGCCTAGTGGCATGTCGAGCTGTTTTACTTCAGATCTGTTGAAGGTATACGATGTGTTTTGACACTCCGAGCAAGTATTTGAATCCTACCTCGATGGTGGATATCGTTTCGTTAAAGCTACATAAAGATCTAAACTTCAAGGAGCAATTGTTGTGGATTGGACTTGTGGAATGTAGGAATTTGGAATTATCACTATTCCTACTACAAGATGCTTTGGAGCAACGTCTTGGATGCGATGCTTTGTGTGAGAGCCGGAGGCTTCACTGCGAGGGCGATGTTCTTATCTCCTTTGGTTTTGCTGTTTGTTGTTGATAGTTGATCCGTAGTTTCGCGGACGAAACTCCTTTTTAGGAGGGGAGTATGTAGCACACTGAACTTTAGCAAATTGCGGAGTTCTAGTGAGAGAATAGTGGCTTATGCTATTCTGGAGTTTTGGGTTGTGTTTGGTGAGCTTCAGAGTGTTTCGAGACTTAGAAAGTGCGAAAACGGACTCCAGAAGTCAAAATCTGCGAAAGTGCAGATTTTGCATTGTATACCGGTATCTGGTTTAGGGATACCGGAATCCAGTGAGAATTGGTTGTGCGCAGCTCTCGGGTTCTGCGAAATCCGGCAGCTGATACCGGAATAAGCTGCGTACCGGTACTGATGTTGGCATACCGGTACTGAAGCGTTTTGTACCGGTACTGAGAAGTTGCATACCGGAATGCTGTTGCGCGGCTTGTTGACCGAGGCTCGAGTTTTGCAAAATTTGTGCAGTATACCGGTATGCATGTGCGTATACCGGTACACAGTGCTGCAGAGTGCATTTTGTGCAGTTTTGTAATTTTGGCTTTTTGAGAGGTCTAAGTGGATTTTGTTACTTTGGGTTAAGTAACCCTTCACCCCTCTCATGTTGCCTTGCTGCTGAGGACTTGGAGGAGATGAGGTAGGTTCCTTCCCTCTCTCTCTCTAGATTTTCTTGCTCCCAAACCCTAGAAACTTGGTTTTGATCTCTTCTCTCTCCATTTTCTTCATGGAGGAGTGCTTCTAGGCTTTGTGGGGAGCTCGGGATGAATGAGAGGAACTTGTTGGTGGGCTTAGCTTCAACCTAGCATGTTTGAGCTTGGTTGGGAGCTTGATTTGAGGTTAGTAAACCCTTTTACAACCTCTAATTGTGATTTTGCTTGAGATTTGCATGAAAACCTAGTTTTATGAAAACTAGGGTTTTATTTAGGGTTTCGTGATTGGGAGCTCTTGAGGTTGAATTGATGGGTGTAGAATGTTGTTGTAGGTTGGATTTGAAGATCCCTAACCTCATTTTGGACTTAAAACAAGTTTTACTTGCTCAAGGTATTTTCCACCCATTTACCTCATGAATTTTGGTAGTTTTCGAATTTGTTCGTTCGAAACTTGTAACCCACTTGGAAAATTATCTTAGGGTATGAGAAGCTCGGGGGACAACTTCGTTTTGAAGTACTGCGAGGTTTCGATGGTTATCCGGTGGGTCTGACCTCACCGAAATGGGTGAACTCCCCCTATGTCTCCTATCTTGTTATAGGATTGATTAGATGCATAATTATGATAATTATGACATGATGGGTTGTGATTGCATGGGGTATACATGTTGTATATGAAAAGTGCATTTTCCATATAGTATGGCATTATGAGAATAACATGCATGTTAGAGTAATTGCACTAGTAGTGCGATGATGCATTTATGAAATGCTAATTAAGTATGCATGCTAAAAAGAAGTGTCTTATGCGACACTACTTGGTTGATGGACTAGTGAATTCTCTTCGCATACTAAAGTATGCTTGTATAGAGAAAAGGGAGTATATGACAAATGCAAGATAAGTATGTTGCACCTCATCTAGGTGAGCAACTATGAAGGGCATTGTTGACATTGAGCTCGACCTTTTGGTCGTTGGACGATTCCATGTTTAAGACATGAGGAAAGGGATTCTATTTGTATTTGATAATTATAATTGGTTAAACATGAGTTCTTGGCTAAATAAATACTTGCATGATAACTTTTATACTCTATGTAGTAGAGGTGGTTGTAGCTCATGCATGGCATGGATATGGTCTTGTTGGCATCGTAGGATGTATTGTTATAGCATTTGTAGAATGCATCGGTTATGGCATTGAAATGTATTGGTTATAGCATTAGTACAATGCATTGGACATGGCATTAGAATAATGCATGGTTTATGAACTTAGTAAACCGAGAGGTAAACATTTACATGTTAGAGACATGGGGATATTGGTAGGGACATACCAACGGACAATTTGAGAACAACATGATATTGTTGACATTTTAGCATATTAGCTATTGAATGTCATAAACATGATATGACATGTTTTGACATAGTATGAGGTTAAGCATATTATATTTCACTTAGGTGAATAATTAGGTTGACATTATGACATAATGTTAGATCCTTGGACATTGGTGGGCTATTCCATGTTTTAGACATGATGAACGTATTTCCTATGCTGTTGACTATGCTTGTTAATGCCATTGTGCTCATTCGCACATGCTTGTGAGGGTCGCTCCCTATAAGCCGGCACTCCGGAGTGGGCCTTTCGCGACATTGATCGCTTATGTGCAGGTTATATGGGCGCCGAAGTGGATTGCCGTGGGGGAGGCTCATTCTAGTGAGAGAATGTTGACTACCACGGGGCCATTAGGCACGGCACAAGCCGAGACTTGAAAAGTCCTTTATGGTAGGAAATATTGTGAGGAATGTTACATTTGACATCATAAGTAATTGATGCATATAGATGTAGCAGATGGACATAGTAGTGGATTATGGCATTACATGTAGTGAGACATTGACATGACTTGGCACAATTGTGGTTAGTGAACATAACATACATATAGTTGGGAACAAGTCATATAGTTCATACATGTAGTGGGAAGTCGGGTATACATAACATACTTGTAGTTGGAGACAAGTCATATGTGTAATAGTAAACTTGACATATAGTGAGTTTATGATATTAGAATATGTGTAGTTGATCATGGCAAATTTACACATATATGAGTAGAATGTTTACATACTTTGTAACATGTTCATGTAGATGATTTAGTCATTGGAGGCATGATAGTTGTAGAACTATTTGTTTAACATTTAATGTATTATGCTTTATGTTTCGGCTTATACTATCTTGCCTCAGTTGACCTAGCGGTGTAATTCGCCACTCTCGGCGGCTTACCCACTGGGAACTATTGTTTAATAGTTCTCACCCCCATTGTTGTTGGGTTTTTGTTTCAGAACTTTCCGCAGCAGGAAAGGCTTGGGATCGTGGCGAGGGGTTAGCAGCTAGCTAGAACCTCTACGATGTTGTTATAGACATACCATGGTGTCCTTTCATTGTATTTTGGGTGAAAGGTGTATAGATTTATTAGTTGATTGATCTATTAGTTGATAAGATGTATAAATTCTTTTGTATATCTCAAGATTTTAGTTGTGTTGATCTTATTTTAGTTGTAGAATTATGTTCTCGCTCTGATCACCTTGTTTAGGACGTATTCCTTCTTCTGCTTGATTGTTGTTATTGTAGACGCCTTGTGTACATTGTGTGTTGTTGTGAGGTTCACGGCGGGTCTGTGCACGTGCCTGGTAGGCTCTCACTAGGGCCCGGGGCGTGACACTCACCCTGCTACCTGGTAACCTCAGCCAGGGTAGACAACTGCTCCCGCAAGTTCGGCAATGCACTTAGTCCTGCCCGCTCCGGCTTCGTGGGTAGTGCGGGTATAGCCTATGTCGGTGGTCGACGCCTGAGAGGCATCTTGATCACGTGCAACAAAACGTATATTAGTACACACTGAAATATAACTCTCGACCCAATCAAGCTAACATCTAGAAGGACATCCCTTTTCCCCCGCAGCATTATCATCTACAGCCGGCATAATCCCTTGGTAGGCAAAAAAAACACATCTCTTTCGATCACTCTTCACTCTCTCGGAAGAGTTTACAAACAATTCAATTGCCGACTTTCACAGCAAGTCATGTCACTCACGTCTTGCCTTCCTAAGGTTCACCAAAAGCCTAGGATTTTTTACGTCCTAACGACCTATCCCTATACTCTGATACCAATTTAATCTGTCACGCCACGGGTTGCAGCGGAATCCGCCGAATACATAGGAAGCTCCATGTACACGAAGCAATCCTAGAGCTACAAGTAACATATATCAAAGCTAAAATAAAATTGCTAATAACTAAAACATAGCCTATTATAATACATAAGCCCAAAAAGTACAAAAGATACATCTCTACAAAGTATAAAAACAACCTCACACCTCTGGAAATAAACTACATAAACATGTCAACCCAGTGGTCCAGGTACGTACAATGAACTACTCCCAAAATCAGGCACTACGGGTGCTCCTCTAACTTGGTCAGCACATGTAGGTAGGGAATTAACTCGCGACTCCTTTACAGATCAGATGCAGCAACATGGGTTGAGGGCTCTGCAAGAAAAAGTTTGCAACAAAGGGCATATGAACTACTAAAAACAAGGAGTCCTAAGTAGGTACTGTCATTGACAACGATGACCTAGCCACTTGGTCTACTAGAGGCGAAAAGTAAAGGATAGATAAATAGTATAGCAGGAAATAGTAAAAGATGGAAAGAAAAATCTACAGTTACAATACCCCTAAACTAATAATGCTCATAATGAACAACTAAATGGGGATGTATGCATCAACTAGCTAACGAAACTCACTATCCAAATCCGATCCCCAAAGATTGACTCGAAGGTCTGGTCAAGCCTGCGCCTACCTACTACCATGGCACTACCCTCGAGGGTGGCCGGTCAAAATGTAGGTCACCCAAAAGGGCTGCTAGAATATCAACACATAAAAGCCTCACTCCAGAGCGGTACCCAGGGGAGCTACCTTGCCGAGTAACAAGCGTGTTATGGATTTTAGTTTTGGCATATTTTGCAACGAGTCATGATGTGTCGTTATGTGTCACAACGAGTTGAGTTGGAGTCTTGAAGAGTTTGAGGTACGAAAAGTTTAAGATGAAGACTCGAAGACTTAAAGTTTGAATTCACAATATTCGATAAGTTTTTACAATATTAGTGGTGATTTATGTATTTAAGCCATTGAAAGTTATTAGACGATTCGATTCGACTACATTGCCATCTTCGTGATAGGCATATTTTTGATCAAATTGCCATCTTCGTGATAGGCGTAACTCGACTTAATCGAACATCATGTTTGGGACGAGTTGTCTAAGCGATGCCCTATAAGTGTAAGATAAAACGGTTCATGAATTTGGCATCGATTTCAACCCAAACTGAACCAAAATAATTCGATCCAAGCCAAACAAAAAAAGAGAAAAAAACCGGTTTGGAGTTAATTAATTTATGCAATGGTGAGCTTAATTATAATCTAGCCTGCAAACAACAAGCCCAAAACTCATAGACTCAATCCATATTCAATCCAATAAATTAAAACCCAATCTAGTCCAGAATCTGAATCAAGCCCACATGCAAATGCAGGCACAGTCTGCATAAATCTAGGCATGTAAATGCAGGCCTCGTCTACATATGGGCCCTGAATCCAGCCTGCATGCAAATGCAGGCGTAGTCCACATACGGGATCCAAATTCAACCCAAATGCTAATAAAGCCCAGAATCAGATTCCGATCTAAAATCAAGCCCGCATATAAAAAAAATCCCCTAATCCAGTCTACATGCAAATTTTGGCCCAAAACTCATAGACCAAAAATCCATTTCAGTCCACCCATAAAACCTAAAGTCCATTTCAAGCTATAAATAAAATCCAAAATCCACAATAAAACCCAACTCAATCTAGTCCAGCTTATCAAACCATCAAAGCCTAAGAGCATAAAGCCCAAAACTACCGAACCCATATCGCCCAAATGCCTCCAACCAAAACCAAATTTATCCAAATAAAAAAGATGGGCTTCTATCGTGAACTAATTTTATGAAACAAAATGGACTTCTATCATGAACTAATTTCATGAAATAAAATGGCTTCTCATGAACTAATTTTATGAACTAAAATGGGCTTTCCAAATGGGCTTCTATCATGAACTAATTTCATGAAACAAGATAGGCTTCTATCATGAACTAATTTCATGAAACAAAATGGGCTTCTATCATGAACTAATTTCATGAATCAAAAAGGGGCTGCTATCATGGACTGCCTTCATGAATCAAAAATGGGCTTTCATCAAAGGCTCATATCATGAACTAACTTCATGAATCGAAAGGGATTTTTATCATAATCCAAAGATGGCTTTCCGCCATAATGAGGGTTGGATCTAAATCAAATCTCAACGGGTTCTGAACCAAAGTATAGCGATTCGGCCCAAACCAATCTAAAAAGGGCCAAACAAGCCTAAGGTGGCTCAACTCAAATCGAATAAAAGAGGTTCAAATTAATTCAACCTGAACCCAACTGGAATGATCCAGATTAAGTAAACCAGCTCCGCTCGAATCGAAACAGATCAATTGTTTGAACTGCGTTAAATTCAACTTAACCGGCTGAGTCAACTTAATCGACTCACAAGCCAGGATCAAATGACCGTCAAGTCGTTAAACTGAATAATTGACCGCTAAGTTATTAAACTGAGCAAACCAAATTCAAGCTCAAATTGACGGCCAAGTCGTTAAACTGAGAAAACAAAACTCAAACTCAAATTGACGGCCAAGTCGTTAAACTGAGCAAACCAAACTCAAACTCAATTTGACCGCCAAGTCATTAAACTAAGCAAACCAAACTCAAACTCAAATTGATCGCCAAGTCGTTAAACTGAGCAAACCAAACTCAAACTCAATTTGCCCGCCAAGTCGTTAAACTAAGCAAATTAATTTAAATTCAACTCAACTTGACTACCAAGTTCATAAATTGAGCATTTCAGTTTTACCAAATCCATGTATAGTAGGGGTATGTCCCTGCTTAAGCCATGTACATAGCAAATTATATTAATAAAATTTTATCTTCATGCTTCAGTCTCTTTCATTATTAGCATTTACATTCGGTCTCTTAATCGAGGGTTCCTTAACACTGAAAGTGTGGGATAATTAACAGTAGATTCTTGAGTCTGCTGGAAGCCATGAACCTATAATCCTAATTTCAAAATAAAACTTAATTAGATTTAATCTCTACCATGAATAACTATTCGCCAGAGAAATACCTGCGGCGGGTCAGGCCGTTCGTGGCGGCACACAAAATGGCACGCCCGGTGGGACATGGCTTCACCCTCCATCTTTGAGACCTAATCAAGGAATGCTGATAAAAGACCAAAATATATATATATATATGTGTGTGATTGACACCTTCTATTTTACATACACAGTGAACTGGTATCAAACAACACCATGATCAATGCAAGACAAGTCTGCTTCCCTGCTTCCATGCTGACGATCGAAGTTGCCGATGTCACTATGTAGAATCTTGAATTTATAGTTTAGATGTTGCGTAGATTGCCGATAGAAATCTTTCTCATTATCATAGTGGATCCTCCGAAAAACGGATTAATGTGTGAGCATGCAATGGGGATGAAGTGAATCCGTTTTGGCGCGAAATTGACGCGAAAACGGATGCATTTAGCCAATATTGCATGATGAGGACTAAAATGCAAATGAGGAAAATTAGTGGACTAAGGAGCAAATTGTACACTTAGTGGATTTTTACTAAAAATCTCCTCTCATTCTCTCCCTCTCTCTAGACTATTCCCTGCAGGGAACTATTCCCTGCAGTGGAAAAGATAGAAAAAGAAAGAAAAGAAAAGGAGAAGGAGAGAAGAAGAGAAGAAGAAGAAATTGAAGAAGGGTTTTGAAGCTTGAGTTTGGCACGAATCGCGCGTAGGTTCTCTTTTCCTTTCCTCCTTCTTTCTTCTTTCTCTCTTTTCCTTTCTCTTCTCTCTTTTCCTTTCTCTCTTACTCTTTCCCATTCTCTCTCCCTCTCTCTGCTGCAGCAGCTGCTAACTGCAGGGCAGGCTGCTGATTGCAGAGCAGCAGCAGAAGCCTGCAGCTGCTGCTGCTGAGTTGAGGGCAAAAGCAGTAGCAGCAGTAACAGCTGCTGCAGGGCAGCAAAGAAAAAGAAAAAGAAAGAAAAGAAAGAAAGAAAGGAAGAGAGGGAAAAAGAAGAAAAAGAAGAAATAGAAGAAGAGAAAAGTGAGAATGAAGAAAAGAAAAAGGATGATGGTGAGAAAAGGAAGAAGAATGAAAGAAAAAGGAAGGAAAGTGGAAGAATGAATTAGAATTGAAAATCGGCAAAATTCGCAATTCTAAACGTCAAATTGAAGCTTGCAGGGTGTTTAGGAACGTGATTTCGAGCTCTCCCCATGTTTGGTTAGTCGCAATTTAAGGTAATTGATGTTCAATTAGCGTAATTCGCGCGCGATTTAAAAATTAGACTTTTGATTGACATTCCGATTGCTTTGCCTTGTTTAGTGTTTTCGGGCGACCGTGAGCCGAAGGAAAGCTTGTAAGCAGCGGATTTCTTGTTTTAGCCGACATCACACATTAAGGTGGGTTCTGAGTCGTCGAAAATGGCGGATTTCCCTCTATGTCTATTTGAATGCACAGGCAAATGTATATAATCATTGTGATTCTTGTACTCGCGTAGAAGCCCAACTTCCTCAATCATTTGTATTTGGGTATTGCGTCGATGACATAACGTAGGTTTTCTCTATGATTCTAGTTGTCGGTAGAAATGATACAAAGTTGAATATTCATTCCCTGATAGAAGCTAAGGTTGGTCACACCTGTCCTATCGACACTTTATGCATAGACATGAGGTATTACCTTTTCTTTGTATTGTTCATGCCATGAATTACATGATAGGGGTCAGGATTCGTGAGACATGAGGTTAGATTTGTCTTGGACCTTCTGTAACTGAGCTGAGACATTTGGTCGTTTCTTGTGCATCTGGCTCATTCTAATCCTTACTAGTCGCGAGATAGTGACGTTTAGCAACAGTGCATATTAGCCATTTTTACCTTAGATTGTGGGAGGCCAGTCGGCAGCTTGGGCATATGAATGAGTCTTCTATTGTTCATAAATTCAATGAGTTATCTATCACTTATTTATCTTGTACATGCTTTTGGACATATAGAGAGAAAGCACTTGACTTTGTTTAGAGTTATGACATTGTGACACTTGGCTCTAGCGACTCCATTGAGCAGTGTGCATATTCTATCGTGGCATTTGACTTACTGTTTACCCTATGATTACTCTGAGGACATTGGATTGCATTGTGATATTGTTGACCTATTGTTTACTTCATGACTGCTCTGAGGACATTGGATTGGCATTGTGACATTGTTGACCATGATCTAGACCATAGCCTGCAAGGCCACTTTGGGTTTGACTGTATATGTGCTATGTGCTATATGTTATTGTGAGACCCCAGATTAGTCTTATATATAGGATATAATAGGGCTAAACTCTAAACCCGGCTTAAGCATTTTCGGCGGTGGCAAGGCGAAGAGGTTGAGAGAGTTAAGCGTGCTAGGACGGGAGTAGTCCTAGGATGGGTGACCCCCTGGGAAGTTGGGGCGTCACACACCACCACCCATATCGCATCGTGGCCATCTAGCGATCGAGGTAAGCCCACAATAAAATCCATCGCGATATTTTCCCACTTCCAAACTGGAATGGGCAATCCTTGTAATTTTTCCGCCGGAAAGCGACGCTCGGCCTTTACTTGTTGGCATACTAAGCATTGTGCCACAAAGCGTCCCACATCAAGTTTCATCCCCGGCCACCAATAATGCACTTTGAGGTCCTTATACATTTTGGTGCCGCCCGGGTGAATCGCATAGGGAGAAGTATGAGCTTCTTTCAAGATTTCCCTACGAATGTCCTCAACTTTCGGCACGCACAATCGATTTCGAAATCGAATTGCGCCCATCGAATCTACATGATAATCACCGGCGCGCCCGCTCTCGATAGCACCCCGCACCTTTTGGAGTTCCGGATCACCGGATTGCTTTTCTTTTATTTGCTCCAACAAGGTCGGCCATATCTCGAGATTCATAAGTCTAGCGGGGACGCCCGGGGCCACGATCTCCAAGTCAAATCGGCCCATTTCTTTGATTAACGGCATTTGTCCCGTCATCTCAATTGCGAAGTTCTCCACGGACTTTCTACTGAGCGCATCGGCCACCACATTGGCTCTACCGGGATGGTACAAGATGGTCAAGTCGTAATCTTTTATCAACTCCAACCATCTCCGCTGCCTCAAGTTTAACTCCTTCTGAGTGAATAAATACTTTAAGCTTTTGTGATCCGTGTAAACCTCACAATGTTCCCCGTACAAGTAGTGTCTCCACAACTTAAGTGCGAAGACCACCGCCGCAAGATCTAAGTCGTGGGTGGGGTAATTTTGCTCATAGCTCTTTAGCTGTCGAGAGGCATATGCTATTACTTGTCCTCTTTGCATAAGCACACACCCAAGACCACGACGTGATGCATCACTATACACCACATAACCCTCCCCCGCAATCGGTAAGGCGAGTACCGGAGCCGAAGTCAACCTTTCCTTTAGCTCTTTAAAGCTTTGGTCGCATTCCTCGCTCCAAATATATTTGGCTCCCTTGCGGGTAAGACGCGTTAGTGGACCGGAGATTTTTGAAAATCCCTCCACGAACCGCCGATAGTACCCCGCAAGACCCAAAAAGCTTCGTACTTCCGTGACATTGGTCGGGCGAGGCCAATCCTTGACTGCCTCTACTTTCATAGGGTCCACAGCTACTCCTCCTGCGGAAATTACGTGACCCAAGAAAGCGACCTCACGGATCCAAAATTCGCACTTTTTTAATTTGGCGAACAACTTGTTCTCCCGAAGAACTTGAAGCACAATCCTTAGGTGCTCCCTATGTTCCTCTTCACTTCGAGAGTAGACAAGAATATCATCTATGAACACAACCATAAATTGATCCAATAGTGGTTTGAACACACGGTTCATTAAATCCATGAACGCTGCCGGGGCATTGGTAAGCCCAAAAGGCATAACCGTGAATTCATAATGTCCATACCGCGTTCTAAACGCGGTCTTATGCACATCCTCCGGTTTGATCTTCAATTGGTGATAACCGGATTGCAAATCAATCTTTGAGTACACCCGAGACCCTTGCAACTGATCGAACAAGTCATCAATTCGGGGTAACGGGTACTTATTCTTGACGGTCACTTTGTTCAACTCGCGGTAATCCACACACAACCGCAGCGAACCGTCCTTTTTCCTCACAAATAGAACAGGGGCTCCCCAAGGTGACACACTTGGCTTCACGAAACCCTTGTCCATCAAATCTTGCAATTGTGCTTTCAATTCCTTCAGTTCCGCGGGTGCCATCCTGTACGGGGCCTTAGAGATCGGCGCCGTACCCGGGAGCAAATCTACCACAAATTCTATTTCCCGATCCGGTGGCATTCCGGGCAACTCCGTCGGAAACACATCCGGGAACTCTTGGACTATAGGAATGTCCTCGAGCCCCAACACTTCCTTACGGTCATCCACTACCGTCGCCAAGTAGGCAATGCAACCACTAGCAATGAGCTTTCTTGCTTGCGACGTGGACACCATTGAAGCAAAGAGCGAACTCTTACACCCACGGTACACAAACTCTTTGTGCCCGGGTTCTTTAAACTTCACTATCCGGCTCTCACAATCGATAGTAGCATGATACTTAGAGAGCCAATCCATTCCTAGGATCAAATCATATTCACTCATTCGATTTAATACCAGCAAATCAGCTGGCATGATCCAATTTTCAACCCTCACGGGGCAATCTACACACGCGTGATGTACGCAAAAAGTGTGTTCAGGTACTTGCACCGTTCTTGCATGTGTGGCATCTATGATTTCTATTCCATGTGCAATAGCAAATGATCGAGCAATGAATGAATGCGATGCACCAGTATCAAACAAAGCTCTACATCGAATGCCTTTAATTAACACAATACCTGCCACGACGTCCTCCTGGGTAGCAGGCTCCTCCACCTGAGAGGTGAATACTCGTCCACTAGGTGCTGGCCGCTGGCCCTCCAATGGTCTCGGTGGCTGTGCACGACCCGCCGACATCGCCGCGGGTGGAATGCCCGCAAGCTGCCTCGGTGGCGCAAACGCCGACGCCGACGACGGTGCTCGGCCATCATCCATCGGGCAGTTGTACCGCATATGCCCTTGCTGTCCGCATTTGTAGCACCGGCCCTCACGATAGTCACATTGCTGAGGGCCGTGGGGGCCGCTACAAATCAGGCATGGGGTTGAGGGTCGGTTCCGTCGGGACCCTCGGGATTGATTTTGCGGCTGCGAGTGCTTCGGGGGCCGCTTAGAGCTAGATTGCCCCCCCGAGCCACCCGCCGGTCGCTTCTTTCCCTTCTCATTATCTTTTTCTTTCTCCCACGATTCGCGCTCCTCGCGCGCACATGCATTCCCGTGCTCCACCCAAAGAGCACGGTCCAAGACCTCCGCAAAGGTCCGTAGCTTAAGGGCGTGCACCGCCCGAAAGATATCCGGTCGAAGTCCGCGCACGAAACAATCGACCTTGTCCAACTCTCCGCGGACAACGTGCGACACGCAATTAATGATGTACGAGAACTCCGTCTCGTACTCGCGCACCGAGCGGTTCCCCTGCTTCAACTTGCGGAACCTTTCTTGAAGCTTCCTTTTCTCGCTATCGGGGAAATAGGTGGCGAACACCATACCCCGAAACTCTTCCCACGATGGTGGCGGAAGGCTAGAGAGTCGATCACGTCGGACCCCCTTCCACCACACCTTCGCCGACCGCTCTAGACAATGAACGGCGAGGTGTACCTTGTCCCTCTCCAAGGTATAAAGGTCCTCGAAGAGCGTCTCGATAGCGTCGATCCATGTCTCTACATCCCACGGATGCACGTTCTCCCTGCTAAAGATAGGCGGGTTGAACTTTTTGAACCTCATTAGAGCCGCAAGCGCGCGCTCTCGCTCCGTATCCTCCATCTCGGAGTCGGGCATAGGGGCACCCGACCCCTCGGCTACAGCCGGTGGCGCGGGTGGCACCACGGCCGGTGCCGGTGTCGCCTCCTCGGCCGGTGCCGAAGCAGAGGCCGGAGGTACTCCCGTCCTCACCTCCCCAGTCGCAGCCGCCTGCTGCGCCATCATATCCTGGAGCCTTTTAATTTGCTCCTCCTGTCGCTGCATGGCTTCGGCCTGTTGCCGAACCACGCCCATTAGCTCGGTCAACTCATTGCGAAGAGCCGAGTTCTCACCCTCCCCGAGTTGTTCGGGAGCCGCGCCCGATCCTCCGGGCCCGGTCTTCGCATGAGGCCGACCACGTACCATTATCTCCTGAAAACACAATGACTTTGGTCATTTCATGACATTCAAAGTCATTTGCGACATAACATTTCACGAAAATAAACGTGAACCCAATCTAGGCGAAAGTCACACAAGGGTCCTTATTCCCCTCACTTGGTTTTCATGTTGTCGGCCGCCAACATGAACACACTTGGTGAAGAATAAGACACACCTCGAATCTACCTCTATTTCCAACTAGAGGCATAAGGACATAACCCAATCACTTATCTTTCGCCACATCAAAGATCTCGTCACTCACGAGCCTACACTCCTAGGGTCATTTCCATCCTAGGGTTTCTTAGGTCAACCTAGACCGTTTCTACTCTCTGATACCACCTCAGTCTGTCACGCCCCGCCGGCCCTTTAACACCAACTAGGTGGAAAGGATAACCGCACGGGCGCATGCCCCAGACCCGCCGAACGGATAGAGTCCTTTCTACCCGCCCAAGGCGTCACAACACAAGCTTATCCACAATGTTCCAACTAGGAACGGAGTACAAGAGTTGCACAAGGAAAGCATCAACATAAAGAAGTTCTACTTCTATTACATCACAAGGCACAATATACATGTCCAAATTTTTCTTTTCTTTCACTTTCATTCCATACATCATGTTCCAAAACTATGGAATATACAACATTCATACAAGAATGAAAATCCCCTATGCTATCATAGTCCAAAATAGGGGTACAACTCTATGCATCACCAAAATGGAAGGGCCGCTATCTAAAGAGCCAAACCCTTGCCTCGCTCCGCCGCCTCACTCACGGAAGGACCTGAAAAATGTGGGGTGAGAACTATAAACATAGTTCCCAGTGGGTAAGGCCACCCAAGAGAGAAGCTCGACCCACCAGGTCCAAAGAAACACCATATGCATAAGTTAGATCATATATAACTATGCAACAATTATTTACATGCTTAGTAAATAAACATAAAGGATGCAACCAAATGAAATATAATCTATCATTCTCTCCTAGGTTCATCCTATGTCTCACCATGACCAAGTTCTTTTACTTGTCGTTTACTTATGGTTTCGGAATCGCCGTCGCACCATATTTGTTCCAACATTCAAGGAGTGAGCTTGTCACCTCCTAGTTCGAGTAGAGAAATCGTAGCATACTCGGGATAGCGAAATCGTCGCATACCCCGTCTCAACACCGCCATCATATGGCATGGTAGCGAAATCGTCGCATACCCGGGATGGCAAAATCGTCGCACATCCCCCTCGACACCGCCAACACGTGGCGCGGTAGCGAAATCGTCGCCTACCCGGGATCGCGAAATCGTCGCCTATCCCATGTCGGCACCGCCAACTCGTGGCATGGTAGCGAAATCGTCGCATACCCGGGATAGCAAAATCGTCGCACATCCCATTCTTCACATTACTTGCCAACCTAAATCTCATGATCTTAGGTTCAAGTCACTAAGTCTCGCCTATGTTTGATAACACTAGGCTTACTTTCTCATTGCCAACCTAGGTTCCATGACTCTAGGTTCCAATCACATGTCCAACCTATGTTCAATGACACTAGGTTTCAATCTCACATGTTCCAACCTATGTTCAACAACACTAGGTTTAAATCTCACATGTTCAACCTATGTTCAACAACACTAGGTTTAAATCTCACATGTTCAACCTATGTTCAACAACACTAGGTTTAAATCTCACACGTTCCAACCTATGTTCAATGACACTAGGTTTAAATCTCACATGCAACCATGCAACAAGTATCAATAATCGAATTGTACTTGAAATATCCATCATGCAATAGGAGTTCATTGTTCTACCTATCATGATTTTACCTTTGCCAACATGCAAAATGCTAGGGTCTCAACACATACCATTTTATTTTTAAATGGATAATTACCCTAGACATGGAAGTGACCTAATCACTTCTGTAAACACAAACCCACCTCAAGAGCTTTCAAATCTTGGTATTCTTCAAGCTCCTATGTGTCCAAGCCTAGAGTTCTTGCTTCAACCCAAGCTTCTACAAGAAAACGGTTCGTTACTCGTTACGAACCCTAAAATCAACTCAATATATGAAATCAAGTGCTCCAACATGATTTCCTAAGCCTCAATTGCAATTATCGAAGGTCCAAATATTTTTAGAACCTCACATTGCAAAAGCCCTCATTCTACCTAGGGTTTGCATGCATGCAAGCCAAACCCTAGATTTCATGGCCAAACACCCACCATTTGTGGTTTAGGTTGCCAAGGGTTCCCAAAAACCTTATTTCAAAGGATTAAATCCAAGGTTTGAACCCAAAACGTGAGGTACTAACCTTAATCACGAAATCCCCAAGCTCCTTCTTGCACCAAGAAGCTTCTTTTCTCCTTTGGAAGCTTTTTCCAAGATCAATCCACATTTTCTCCAAGTTTTGGAGAGATCTCTAAAGAGAGAAAGTGGGAGAGATGGAGAGGAGAAATGGAGAAGATGATCTCTGAGAAAGGGGAGTGTTCCCAGCCTTTCTAATACCCCCACGCATGTGAAAAGACCAAAATGCCCCTCTCCACAAACAACACAACAACCAGCCAAAAATCTGGACATTGTATACCGGTATGTGCATTTGCATACCGGTATACGGGTGCTGATTCCGGTATACCTCAGGGATTCCGCAGAACCCGAGAGCTAGGTTCACTGTTTCGACCAACGTATACCGGTATACCATTTCACATACCGGTATACCCCGAAAAATCCCGCAAACCCGAGAGCTGGGTTTCTCGGTTTCAACATGGCATTCCGGTATACCATTTCACATACCGGTATACCAAGCTCCAATTCTGGTATTGGTGTTCACATACCGGAATCCAGTGCAGACTTCCCAAGTTCGCAGTTTTTAACTTCTCGAAGTCCATTTTCGCGCCTCAATTGCGCCGAAAACACTTCGCACAGTCCCGAACTTGGCCAAAGCCTCACATATAGCCTCTTATGCCATTTTCTCACTAGAACTCTACAATTTTGTAGAAGTTCAGTACGATGCACTGAAATTCAGTGTACTACAGTTATGATACTCGGTTGGGGTCTCTCCCCTTCGAGTGCCGCTCCGGATGCTGGCCAGTGTGGTTGAGATATGTGATATGTGAGTGCCATGGGGCAAAGCCTAGGGGTCGAAGGTGCGTGCGATGCCGACACTAGGCGGGCGCAGGCTTGACCGGACGTATGAGTCGGTCGATGCGATTGGGTATGATTACAGTATTTGGTGTAGTAGTCACGTTGATGCATACACTATTCAGGTTCCTTCCTTTCCTCTCATTACCTGTACCGAGATCTGTTTATAATACATGTGGTTATTCATTTACTGTTACCTGACACTTCTCTATGCATGTCATAGCCAGGTAGTTATTTACTGTACCTTACCTTTATCTGTTCGGATCATTTACTTGTTTAGATTATTGCCAGTTTTCCTTTCAGTTACTCGTTACTACAGATTTTACTGTTCCTTCATTCGTCTGGCCTCCAGTAGACCTAGTGGGAAGGTCGTGGTTGTCACCGACTGTACCCACTGGGAACTACTGTTCAGTAGTTCTCACACCCTGTTGTGGTTTATTTTTCAGGGGTACGCACACCGTCGGTTGATCGAGGTGAGGGGGATCGCGTAGTAGATAGCATCCTCTACCAGCATGTCCCTACGTTAGAAGACCACCAGATAGAGCGCTACTTCATACTACATATATGTATTGACGAGGGCTAGGCCCCATTTCTTCTTGTACTTCATTTTGGAGATGAGTTTTATTGGATATAGTACTTGTTGTACAGCAGTTTAGCTTGTAGCTAGTGCTCTGATACATGTCAATTGTTATTTCTTGTGATGTGGATATGGTTTAGATGATTTCTTGAAATGCTTGGGAACTGTTGACTTTATTTTGGTGGCCGCTTCGTTCGGACAGGAAAAACTCTGTCCGTTCGGCGGGTCTGTTCGCGTCCTATAGTCTTCCGCTGTGAGCTCGGGGCGTGACACACTATCCAATTTGGCACCATCACTCAGGATATCTTGGTTACCTTCATGCCCCAACTGGTCACTCAAACCGATGGGGGCAGGACTTCGACGGACTCCTAAGACGAAGCTATTTCGGCTCCCAATAGTCGCGTGAACCCTCGCCTTTCATCACGTGGCAGGCGCCTGAACGTCGTTATCCCAAATCCCCCTCGCAAACATGCTAAGGAGTGACTGGTAGTTCCCTCTGCTGCAACAAGGACGGTGATGGAGGGTCGACTCAAATTTTCCTGACAGCCAACTTATAAGGATATCTGTCTTTAAAAGATTGGCCCTATCAATCCTAAAACCACTAATCTGGAGGCACCAAGGAAATTAGTTTTTGATAGATTGGCGACCTCTATGGGCGAAGTTGCTGAGATGGTACTTCATTCAAAATCCAAATCTTTTAGAAGAAACGCCCGACGTTCCTTGAAAAGGAAACAAGTGAGGAAAAATAAGGGAACAGATGCACCACCGCCATTCAAGCTCGTAGTGAAACGAGCGGAGCTCACACACAACAAATTATTGCCGCTTAGGTTCGTCAAAAAGAATTCACCCACTGCCGTTCTCCGTCCAGAGATAGAAATGGACCACCTACGGTCTATTGAAATAGTTTCGCCCAGACACAAAGAGACAACTATATCTTAACGCATTTATGAGGCCTTGAAAGAGGTTAAAAGTCGTCGTAAGGGTAAGAACACATCTGCAATTAGGGGGCAGAAGCAACCATTGCAGCTGAACAAGAAAATTACTAAGCAATGGAGGGTGAAGAACCCCACTAAATCACCCAATGGTCAGGAGAAACAAATAAAAAGCTCCAAAAGAGTGACTATTCACACATTGAGGATGGTCAATTATATAGAAGAAGACAATGACGATGACAATCCGACACTCAGGGAGATAGCTATGAAAGCCACTCTCCTACGCAAAGGGAAGAAGGTATCTGAAGCAAGAGGAGGAGATTCCTTTCAAGGAGTAGGACAACACCCTAATGTTGACCTACCCCTTGACTCATTTAACATAGAGGAGAATGAAGAGGAACCCGCTTTTTTTCCCAGGGATCCTAAAGATCTCCTAATAGCTTCAACGAGAAAGAAGATAGAAGAGAAGGATAAAGATATATCGAACTTGAATAGAAAGCTAGACGAGGTATTGGAAATTCTCATTAGCATGCAAACACAGATAGGAGTGCAGCAGCGCAATCCTGAAGTTCAAGCTATACTGCCGACCCTGAACTTGTCCACACCATCAACTTAAGAAAACCAAGCAAGTCAGCTGGCCACAACAACTCAAACCTAGAAAGACATTCGTAGCATGTCTAGAGAGAAAATATCAGAACTTATTGCCTCTCAACTGAAAGATTCAATGGCAGGATCGATACCCAAAGAAAAAGGACGGGGGTACCCATATCCCGTGGAATATGACGATATAATCTTCCCTCAGGTGTATGTCATTCCTAAAATTCAAACAGTTTAACGGGGTGGAAAACCCAGACCAACACTTGGCACATTTCAAAGCCACATGTGGTAACACTAGAGGTAATAGTGCATTATTGTTGCGCTAGTTCCCTCAGAGTTTAACCGAACAGCTTTTGATTGGTACTATTCTCTCGAAGACGGCTCAATCAAAACTTGGAGTGAAATGGAGAATACTTTTCGAGCAAATTCGCTACAGTTAGCGATAGAATTTCAATGGCTGATTTGGCAACTACTAAAAGAAAGAAACATGAGTCAATGCTAGACTATATAACTCGATGGTCAAATTTGAGTATAAAATGTGAAACAACCCTAGAACAGTCTCAAGCAGTAGAGTGCTTAAAGGGGATATAGACAACTGGATGGCCCCGTTTCTTTGTACTACTAGTTGCACCACATTTCGGACCTTATACTGAACGTCTCGAAGTTAGAAAAAATTGATCCACAAATTTTGGCAGGTTTTTATCCTTCTAGACCTCGGAGGGAAGATGAAAAGAAAGCCGAAGTAAAAACCACTCAGTCGAGGACCGCTTGCGCCAACAATATAGAAAAAGGGAAGAAGCCCATCACTTCAGTCGTGCCGGCACCTAAGCCAATGTTGGGTGGCGGTAATTATAGAATGACCATGGAGGAGAGAAAAAAATAAAGTCTACTTCTTTAAAAGAGACAGAGTAAAGAAAATATTCAATGATGCCATCAAAAGCAGCCTACAGCTACCGGAGGCAAAGAGACCAGAAGACGTTGGCAAACTGATGACTCAAATTATTGTCTCTATCATAGAATAGTCAATCACCCTATTAAAGATTGTTGGGTGTTTAAAAATTGAGTTGAAAAACAATATAAAACCCGTGCCATAACCCTCTCTCGTTCAGTCCTGATAGATCCACAAGTGGAAGAAACTAATGCAATTGGCGTAGGAACCGAAGAAACGGTAGGGTTTGATAACCTCTTTCCTCTTGAGTTTTTGAACACCTTTCTAAATAAGAATTCTCGAAAAATACTCAAACAGTTGAAAGAAACATCCGGGATTATATGGCGAGGCCCTTTGAATCCGGAGATGCAATCGACGCTGCTTGAGAATTAGCTTGCATTGTCTTCCAAACCATACAATCCTCCGACTATATCTAACCAAAAAATAATTAAGAGAAAGAAAATCAAGAAGCTGTAGATTCGGAACCATACGAGTCTAAGAAAACAGAGCTCGAAAAGTATATTGACTCCCTAGAAGAATATGCACAGAAAGATAGGGTGGTAGTTTTAATCAAGAATTTTGTTATTAGAGCAATGGAGGGCACGACTACGAAAGGATGACGATAACGAAAAATTATGGAAGTATGTCGAGCCCCCTCTTCTGCCCTATAAAAAAGTCTATATAAATTCGAGAGCCGATTTGAAGGTTAGAAACAGAGATCTATGAGGAAGCAGAAAACTTCTGGCGAGAAGTATGCAGAGCCACCTCAGTCTGTGATGTCGATAGTGAAGATGAATTCACCTCTGCATTGGAAGACAACGCCGATGACGATGTTGAAGAAGGGTTCAATAGTGATAGGGAGAAAGAATTTCTACAAAGATTACAAAGAAAAAAAAAGAAAGAGCAAGACTTGATTGTATATGCACAAAGGGCTACGAACTATAGATTAGACCTGATAAATGAAGAGCTCTTTACTATACGGATCGAACAAAAAGGGATAGCCAAAATCGGGCTTGAAGTAAGAATTGAGCAAGTGTTGCAGTTGATGGCCCCAACTCTGCGCCGAGCTCGACTACCAAGAAACAACCCTCTTCAAGAAATCATAAAATGCATTGAAAGAATAATGGCCCCCCGATACTCGTCAAGGGCTAACAACAGAGAATGTATCTTTTCAGAACTCGAGAATGTAGATAATCGATGTCCATCAACTCAAGGAGAAAAACAACAATTATCTCAAAAGAATAGAAACAATCAAGCTATAACTCCTAATTAGCAGCTATCAAGCAATAATCAAAGAAAACGGCCCAATTACGGAGAAGAAGAAAAAACTTTCGGGTATTACAATCGATGATGAGAAAGTGATAGAAAGGCCGCAGCACCAAAACGTACAAGCTTATGAAGAAAAAGGAAAATCTCCGCTCATTAAAAATGAAAATGCAAAAGGTTTGAAAAAAGGAGCAAAGAGAAACGTGATCCCGATTTCGTCCTAGTCACCAGGAGTGGGGTCATAATTTAGAAGAATCGGCAAAAAGTGATCAAATGCAACCCTCGACCAGTAAAGGCTTCAAGAAAAATCAAGTCTCGAGGAGCACAAAACCTCCAGGAATATATCTACCATATGATGAGGATGAGCCTATTCTCTACAGCTTTTGCGGAGATAGTGGTCACTCATATAGAAACTGTCAAAATTAAAAAAGTTATAAGAGAAAGCTCTTAGTAGAGAATCTTGTAAAGTGAACCTATCTCTAAAGACCATTCTAAGAAATCCATTACGAAACTAAGACGAAAAGATAAACAATCAGCCATGGCGAACGAAGAAGATGACAGTGCGTGGCTAGCATACGAGCCTCCCTCCCAAAACCAAGAGTTGAAAAGAATCGAAAATCGTATCCTGGAAGTAGGAAACGATGTAAAACGATTGCAGCTCGACATCTAGTCATTAAAGTTAAATTTAGACTGCGTAGCAACTGCAGTAAAGAACATGAACTCTCAAACAATAATGATAATAGATATGCTTCGCTCTCAAAAAGGCGAGAGCTCAAAGAAAGCTCAGAACGAAATTTGTAGGGCAGTCGATATCGGTACTGATTCAGAAGATGACGAAGGAGATGCTCTGCAAATAAACTTAAGATCTGGAAGGGTATTACCAAAAAGACAAAATACAATTCAAAAAGAAAAAGATAAAGAAATTCACGTCAGCAGAGAATTCCAACTTCTTCAAATCAACCAAAGCTAAGAGAAGTGTCAGTACCTTTGAGTGTCTATGATGCTCTTATGATGTCTAAAGAGCTAAGAGAAGTGTTGATTTAAGCTCTCCAAAATTTTGAATCCTTTCATGCATTCTTTGTCGAGACGAACATGAATGAGGCGTTGTACCTTGTCCACACGGCGGGAGAAAGATTTATTGATGGGAACAACACATCATAATCGGCCATTATATGTAACTGGCACAAGTGACGGAGAAAGAATGAACCGAATTTTGATCGACCTTTGGTCTTCTGTGAACCTAATGACTTTAAGAACCCTAAAGAGCCTGGCAATGGATGTCGGTCATTTAGACTCAGAAAAAGTTGTAATTCAAAGGTTCAACCAACACAGTCAAAAAGTCCTTGGTTCTATTACCCTTCCTATAAAGTTTGGAAAGCTGCAAACTGAGGAAAAAATTTATGTTATAAATGCAGACACTTCTTACAAAGCATTATTAGGGAGGCCTTGGTTGCATAAATAGCATGTGGTTCCATCTGTCCTTCATCAGTGCCTAAAATATATAAAAGATGGAGAGGAATACAAAATTGATGGATATATTCGGCCATTTGGAGTTCATGAAATCCGTTATGAAGATGCAAGATACTTTATAGAATCAAAAGTTATGGACGAAATGGTACTTGATCTAAAAATAACCCCCTAAAAAAAAGGAACTGATACACGGGATGAAAAAGGAGTCAACAATCTTGCATTTTGGGAGCGACTCAGATAGTTCCGACTTTGATAAAGATACATTATGTTGGACTATGAAGCTGCTCTCAAGTGATTTAAACACCCTTGAAGCCGAGAGCTTATCAAAAGATGAACATCACTTTACAGCTTATGTCAATGCCAATAGATTGATTACAAAAGCTCCTGAGCTGATAGAGGATACAGTGGCGATTATCAGGGTTCCAGAAAGATGTCACAAGCCTCTTTCTACAAAACAAGTTGTTATTGTGGATCACTTAGAAATATTTTTCGTGCCGCCAAAGATAGAGGAGGTTGAAGGAGAGAGGATTGTGAAAAGAGGAATTCTTCTTTATAAAACAGACGATCTAAAACCTCCTGACATTATTGAGTTAGAGGATTATGATGAAGATATATATGAAGATATAAAAATTTCAAATTATTTTTCAGCTATCTTAAAAAAGATGATATACAAGTTAGGTTGCCCTACAAGGAGGTCTTGGGCCGACCACAAATTCTTTCAACGAATGTGGAATCCATCTCAAAGCAGATCCATACTTTCAAATGGAAAGTTTAACAATACAAGAGGCTTAGGATATTATAGAAGTTGTGCTTATCAAGATATCCATACCTGCAATATGATCTTTGCGAATGGACATTAAAGGATGACAAGAAAGTTATTGCTGAGCATTTAGTTGATAAAGAAAAATCTCTTGAACTAAAAGATGCACCTCAAGAGCTTGAAGATGGTAGACAAGCTTCTTGAGATAAATCTAGAAATAGAAGAACATCCTAGGCCCACTTATATAAGCGCACTACTTCCAAAGGAAGAATAAGAGAAGCTAAAGATGTTGCTACCAAAATTTAGAGATTGCTTTGTGTGGAGCTATATAGAAATGCCAGGCCTTAATCCGGAAGTGGTTGTTCATAAGCTAGCTATAGACCCTCAAGTTCACCCAGTTAAACAAGCTCCTAGGAGGGTAAGGGTGGATCTGGAGGAACAAATCATTGCGGAAACCAAAAATCTCATTGAGATAGGCTTTATAAGGGAAGAGAAATATGCTAATTGGATCGCTAGCACTGTCCCGGTCAAGAAGAAGAATGGCCAAATCCGTATATGCGTCAATTTTCGGGACTTAAATAAAGCTTGCCCAAACGATGACTTTCCGTTGCCAATAACTGAACTAATGATTGACAACACGTCGAGTTGTGAGATATTCTCATTTATGGATGGCTCATCAGGATACAATCAGATCAAGATGGCGCCTGAGGATGAGAAGCATACTGCATTTAGGACTCCTATTAGAATTTATTATTATAAAGTCATGCCTTTCGGTCTCAAGAATGCCGGAGCTACATATCAGCAGGCGATGACCAGAATATTCGATGATTTACTCCACAAGACAGTTGAGTGCTACGTCGATGATTTGGTTGTGAAAACAAAGAACAAAGAACAAAGAAAATCACTTTCAAGATCTAAAAACTATCTTCATCCGATTGGGAGAGTACCATTTAAAAATGATCCCGCTCAAATGTGCATTTGGGGAATAGAAATCGACCCTTCAAAAATCAAAGCTATTATGGAGATGCCTCCGCCAAAGAATTTAAAACAGCTTTGATCCTTCCAAGGAAGATTAGCATATATTAGGAGATTTATTTCAAATCTCTCTGGTAAAGTCAAACCTTTTTCCAAACTAGTAAAAAAGGATGCACCATTTGTCTAGGATGCAGAGTGCCAAGTAGCTTTTGAAGACATAAAAAGGTACTTAATGAATCCACCAGTACTTGCCTCTCCGATACACGGCAGACCCTTGATATTATACACAGCAGCACTCGACGGGTCACTAGGAGCATTTTTGGCGCAGAATAATGAAGAAGGAAAGGAACAAGCTCTATATTACCTCAGCAAGAAGTTGGTGGGAGCAGAGAATTCATACTCACCAATAGAAAAGCATTGTTTAGCGCTTATATTCGCTGTCAAGAAACTGAGACATTATATGCTTGAGCACAAAATTTATTTAGTGTCGAAAGTCGATCCGCTCAAATTTTTAATAACAAGATCTGTTTTAACTGGAAGGCTAGCAAAATGGACAGTTATCCTTCTGGAGTTTGATATTACCTACATGCCACGAAAGGCTGTTAAGGGGCAAGCACTTGCTGATTTTCTAGCTGCACATCCAATATTTGATAACTCACCATTGGTATGCAATCTACCAGATGAAGAGATACTACTCGCCGAGAATGAACAACCATGCTTGGAGATATATTTCGATGGAGCATATATCCATCCAACCTGCATATAACCCGAATATTCCGCAAATAAGAGCAGGGGTCGGTCTAATTTTTGTGACATCTGAAAAAGGAATCTTGCGATATTCTCTAGCACTTTCTAAACCTCTTAAAAATAATGAAGTTGAATATGAAGCCTTAATTACGGGATTAGAAATTAGAAAAAGCAATCTTCATGAATATACAATGGCTACACATCTATGAGGACTCTCAGCTAATCATTAATCAAGTAATAGGCGAATATAAAGTCCACAAGCGGAATTGACCGAGTATCAGAAAAGGGTGCAAGAACTCATGAAGGAAATACCAAATGCCATGCTAGAAAGGGTCTCCTGAGCCGTAAACGGGAAGGCTGATGCTTTAGCTAGACTAGCTAAAGAGCTAGCTGATCCTGATCTTGACGAAGTCGATGTGACCATTAAGAACTACAGACTTGAATCTTGAAGAAGAAGCAAAAAGAAATTCAGAAGGCGAATGCACTAAAAATTGAGGTGGAAGATGATTAGAGGGAACCTTTCATTAATTATTTCAAACACAATGGACTCCCTAAAGAAAAGTCAAAACAAGTTCAATTGAAAAAAAGGGCAATGTGGTATGCCTTCATGAACGATACCCTCTATAGAAGGTCCTACAATCAGTTATGGCTGAGATGCATATCTCCAGAAGAAATTAAATAGGTTATGCACGAGGTCCATTCAAGTATATGCGGGTGCACACCAATCTGGCACAAAAATGCGCCTCAAAATTAAACACTTGGGCTATTATTGGACCACGATGGTTCAAGATTGTATGGAATATGCTAGGAAATGCCATTAATGCCAAATCTATAGCGACTTTATCCATCAACTCCCGAATCCTCTACACCCTACAATTGCCTCTTGGCCGTTCGACATGTGGGGAACAGATATTATAGGGCCAATTAATTCTCCTTCATCCCAAGGGCACAAATTCATTCTTGTGAGAATTCGAATTTTTAATTTATTGTGAAATTTGAATTCTATGTTCCTCCTCCCTTTACTGTGTATTTGATCCGTATTTGTATGTATATATATGTATAAGTATATATATATATATATATATATATATGTATATATAGTGTATTTTAGGGTTTTTATTGTTTTATGTTTTTGTTACGGAGAGAGAACGGCTTAACGGCACAATCCGGAGTCCGTATCTGACGATCCAAAATGGTAGATTCGATGTCTCGGCAGTGCTGAACGCGATGGCGCGATCCGTTTCAACATGCGACGGATGGATTGAGAGATATTGTGTATTTTTTCACTGAGGGGTCGTAGTGTACTTTTTATTGTTTCGCGATCTGGACCCTGTTTCACGCACTGTTTCGCGTGAGCTGGAATGTGGAGGGGTGTCTGGGCATTTTGTTCCTGCTGTGAGGGACCCTGAGGTTATATTCTTTGTTTGAGGGGCTTTTGTGCAAATGTACAAGTGTGTATATGTTGTGTGTGTGTGTGAGTGGGGAGAGAGAGAGTAAACTCTTTCCTTCTTCTTCTCCCTCAGCTCCCAAAGGTGCCACCCCCTCTCCCCAGCTCCTCTGCCATCTCCCCGAGCTCCGCCGGCCGCCGCCGACCACCCCTGGTTTTTTTTTTTTTTTTTTTTTTTTTTTTCTCTCCCTTTTTTTTTTTTTTTCTTTTTTTCTTCTTCTTCTTCTTCTCCTTCCCGGCAGTGTGCACCCAGGGTGAACCCACGCCTGTGCTTCTCCGGAGGTGGCACGACTGCCGGCGACCTGCCCCGCCGCCGGGAGCCACCGGGAGCCGCCGCCGAGCTGTTGCCAGCTTCTGCTAGGACAGTTTTTTTTTTTTTTTTTGGTGACCTTTTTTTTTTTTTTTTTCCCTTTACGAATTTTATATTGGCATATTTCGTGAAGTGAGTCGGAGTCTTGAAGGTTTAAAGAAGAAGAAACGAAGTTTGAAGACTCGCAGACTCAACGTATGAATTCACGATGCTTGGTAAGTTTTAAATAATCTTGATGATGATTTATATATCTAATTTAACTGTTTGGAAGACATTAGAATAGGTTTTTAATGATTTATAAACGAATCGAAAAAATTCATACTACGAGGTCCGGACCCTGGAACATGAGGTCCGGAACTCGTGGGCAGGTTATGCTGGTTCGCAGACCCGGTTTTTTTTTGGAAGCTGAGGTCCGGAACCCGTATGCATATCTTGCTATTTCGCAGTCCGGGTCCGGACCCTGGAAGTTGAGGTCCGGAACCCGTGAGGGGGGGTGACAGACAGTTTCAGAGGACCGGGTCCGGATCCTGATGGCTGAGGTCCAGACAATGAAACGCTTGAAGAGTATCAAGGTCCGGACCCCATACCCGCGATGGGGACCTCAACTCGTCGCGATTTTCCGAAATTCTTTTTTTTTCAATTCTACTCTGATTCTATGTCTTTTTTTTTTTTGTAAATAAGATGGTAGGTTCCTTAAAATATCTTAGCAATCCTAATTTGGTTCCAAACCTTTCTAAAATCAGTTTTTCAATCCTAGTCGAAATCGGTTTTTTTTTTTTTTTTTTTAAAAACTATTTTTTTTTTTAATCCTAATCTATTTTGGATTTTTTTTAACCTATAAATAAGATTTTGGGGGTTCTCTAAAACGTGGTGAAGCATAGATTTATCTTTTAGTGGGTTTTAGAAGCTTGTAGGTGACCGTTTTTCCTCATTTTCTACATCAAGCTTCTCTCAAATTGATTCATGTTGCCCTAATTTCTAATATTCTTTTAGAATCAATTTGAGGATTTTTTTTTTTTTATTCCCACAGATCTTTCATGATATTCTAAGCAATAAACCATCATTTTTTTTTTTTTTTTTTTTCCGGATGGAGTGCCTCGTGGATTCGAGTGAGCGTCGTGGATTCGACGTTTTTGAAGGCTTCGTGGATTTTTTTTTTTTTTTTTCGTGGATTCGAGGCGTGGCGTCCGTGGATTCGGACGTGGGGCGTTTTTTTTTTTGGGGGGGAGTGCGCGAGATCCGTTTTTTAGGGTTTTGGGGGGGAGAGGTTAAGTCCGTGGAGTCTTGTAATTTGTAATTTTTTTTTTTAGTGGTTTGTTTTTTCGCGTGTTGGTCCCGTGGGTTTTTTCTTTTTTTTTTGGAGTTTCCCACGTAAATCTTTTTTGTGCTTTTTTTTATTTTTTTTACTTTTTATCGCATTGAGATTTGTTTTTTTTTTTTATACACCTTTTTCACCCCCCTCTAGGTGATTGATATACTCTAGATAGATCCTAGGGCACCCCCTATCTTTTTTGGTATCAGAGCGGGATCTAAGCTTTATCTTTCATAATGGGTGAAGGAGGTAATATATTTAGGGTTTTTTTTTTTGATGGGTTTTTATGCGTTTTGGAAGGTTCGCATGAGAGCTTTTTAATTATTATTGACGAGCGTGTTTGGCAATCCATCGGTTTTGGATGGAAACATCCTACCGGAAAAGGTTTTGTTGACAAGACCAAACCTCAGAATAAATAAAGTTTTTTTTTTTTTTTTTTGATTTATCTTCTTACAACGGTAGAGGAATTAATGCCTTATTTAATGCTTATTTCAAACCGAGTTTTCACGCGTCTCGGGGGTGTGGTTTTTTTTTTTTTAAGGAGATTTGGGATTTTGTTCTCCAAGTTACGCATTTTTTTTTTTTAGCTTGGGGGGTCCAAAAACTTCAAATTTTTTACAAGTAATTTGATTCAATTTTTTTTTTGGACGATCATTTTTTTTACCGAGTTTTTTACTCGTTTTGGACATAGTTAATACATTTTTTTTTTTTGGGAGAGAAAATCTTTTTCTAAAGTTGTAAGAAAAATTTTTTTTTTTTTTTTCCCGAAAGATGGGGGGGGGTTTTTTTTGTAGGTTTTTTTTGGGGGGGTGTTTTGTGGGTTGGGTGGGGGTTGTGGTTTTGGTGTGTTTTTGGGTTGGGGTTGGTTTTTTTTTTTTTTTTTTTTGGGGGGGGTTTTTTTGGTTTTTGGGTTGGG